>JAEPRC010000192.1:0-62876 GCA_016758945.1 Mucor plumbeus
TTGCCAAAAAAATTTTAACCAAGCGAGCCAAAGCAAGTAATACCCTGAAAAAAGCTCATTTCAAGCGAGCCCAAGCAGGTAGCTCGCTCGCTTGCTTATGCTTGCACTGCTCGATTGCGATCACTAGCTATGAGAATTAGAGTTATTAATACTGCTTGTGCTGAACTAGGTAGTATTTCCCCACATAATAAATTAAAAGCCATCTCATTTGAAACCATGTCATGCAATCCAAATAAGAGATTATAAATATATTATAAATTATAAACAATCAAGGGTATCCTTAAAATATCAAAGATACTAAGGGTATTCATAATGTGTTGTATCATAAGTAAAAAAACCTAAAATACATGCAAATGAAATAGAACAAGTAAGGGCTGTTATGAACGCATGTTTGACAATATGTTGTCAAAAACAAATTAAAAAACCGTTCTGGATTAAATAAATCAAGAACCCAACAACTCAACAAAGTATTCAAAATTACAGAATAACTGACATTTGATAAAGCAACTGCCAAATAGTATAGATAGCCAAATAGTATAAATAGAGAAGTAGAAATAGCATTTTATTGTATATTATCCATTAATTTAATAAAGAAGGATTTAAAAAGTATCTCTTTTAAGCTTTTTTTTATAAAATTAACCTCTTTTTACTGCACTGTTAAAGTTGCCCTTTTTTAGTATTGTGAGAATTGCCCATTAATTCATGATTATAAATATAAGAAAAAGTCTGGAATATGCTATAGTATTACAATAGAAAGAAATAGACAGATATAGCTGAATACAAACCACTGTTTATAGTCATAAGGTGTAACATATATGAATTTATGCCATGTAGTAAATTATACTATTTATGGACATGTTAAATTAGGGTTTCAATGTTACTTCAAATGTATATATTTAGATTTAGCAGTTGTTAATATCGTAGAAGGCGGCATAATATATATGGTTGACACAACACCAAGTACAGCCTTTTTGAGAATGTAATCACAGATGTTGCACTAATTAAAGTATGTCGACCAGATAGAGATGGCGCCATGTTCGGAAAAAACTCGAGCTTATATTGGCGAATAGCACTTTTCTGAACTCCCAAAATATGTTCTATAAATGTAGAGTAAAAATAATCAAATTTTAGCAAGTTTTTGAAATTATTTTGTGTATTCTTGGACAATGTGCGCACCATATGAGGCAACGAGTAAAAATGAAGAAAATATGATGAAAACAGAAAAATAAATAATAAAAGTAAAATAGATAAGTTCTTTTCTTATTTTTATTGATTTTTAATACATTGCGATGTATAATTGCATAGATTTTAATAAGTTTGTATTTTTTTGTTTGACCCTGAAAAATGGTCCGGATGCATACAGCGTTTTTGATCGCAGATTATTTTAACTCCAGCAATTCAATCATTTTAAGAATTTGCACTCTTTATAAACATAGTTTTATTTTTTTAACAGTTTTTGCTTCACGTTGATTGCGTTGTTCGTTCTTGCTGTATTCACAAAAATGTCAAATTTTGAAAAACATCCGGACCATTTATCCACCTACTGTATTTCCTTGTAATATAACATCATAAGTTTAGATGTTTCCAATTTTAACTAATGCATTACAATCACAAAACTGAAAAATTATAATTTGGCATATGGTAATAACCAAAAAGTTTTTTACTCAATGAAAAACTGACATTGTAGTTGATACTTCCTTCCAAAGTATCTGTTATACTATGGATTTCCCCTAGCCACAATCATAGTATCTTGCCTATCAGATTAGAATGTAAATTTATAGAAGATGATGATGTTGAATAAAACGCATATATTTGCATTCGGTTTAGATTTAATTCAAAAATACTCATCAAATGTAGAAACGGAGAAAAAACAATTTCTTTGGATGTTTAATAACTTATAAAAACGCATTGCAAGTTAGTTTTGCAAATCAAGTGATTTGAGTTTATTTTTTTTAGTTCTGAATCGATTGATGTACGTTTTGAAAATACTTTTTTCTCAAAATTTATAGCAAAACTCAATATCATATTTGAATAGTTTCGGATAAAAAAATCCTTCTTTCAAATAATAATCTTATATTATTATTTTCTTGCCACATTTAGCGCGACAACATCACTTATAAATTGGGTATTTTTTGTAGCCGTAGTAGCTCTGTTTTTTTTTGAGTTATTCAAGTTTTTCTTCGCTTTTTTGGACCCCAAAATAAAAAAGATCCTTCCGGAACCATAATATTCATGCATTTTTGATGATTTTTTTTTCAGTAAAAAATCAGTCATTCTATCCTAATTTTCTGTACAAAAAATTAATACTTCTTGAAGAGACAAAATTTGTTAGATAGCCTCCAATGTGTACTATCATATAAATTGGATGTTACATAGTACAAGCTTTCCCTTTACCATTTCCTATTACATGAAAATTTGTTTTATGAAATTAGTAAAATAAAAAAGTTTTCAAATCCATCCTAGACTAACATTTTTTAGTAGAAAATCAAAAATAAATTAGACTTTACTTAATATTTGTTTTTGTAGTATCTTAGTATTTTATAATTTTCATCTCAAATACGGATGACCAATTTCAGGCTGGCCACTTCTAAATTATATAAATTCATGAAACAATCTTTATACTAACCACCGTTGCTTCACTAAGTTCAATTTTCGCTGGTGAGCACAGAAAACACCCATACTTTAGTTATATTAAAGCTTTTTCTTTGAGATTAGCTGCTCTTAAAATGAAGTACTTACAACCTTTGTTAAGGTGTATTCGAGGCCAATACAATATGCTGCGCTATTAGAGTCTAATTTGAATAATCATTTACTAGAGAAATTTTTACAAAATATCTTAAATATTTATAATATTAGAGAGTGAAGATTTAAACTGGATATAAAGGCTTATTATAATTAAGAAATAAAGACTTTAAATGGCTGCTATATCATAGGATTAAAGCTTTATTAAAATGATTTAAGTGTAAAATAGTATTTACAAAACGAAGGATATCAAAGGAATTTATATTTTTATGATTATAGGTACAACACAGACATATTATCTACCTCAATCTGGCAAAGTTTGTAATTCAACATTCGTAGCAAGATCAATGTGCCCTTATCGATGACCGGAACAACAGCAAAATGCCACGTATTTTAGTTAAAAAAAGGACATAGTATGTCCCAAGCTCTAAAAAAAAACTTCATAAATAAAGAAAAAAAATATATATATAAGGCTTTTTTTTTTTTTTTTTTTTTTCGATAATTAAATATCCTGGCCTATTACTTGGAAAACACTCTTCAAATACTGTTCTTAGTAAGAAATGGTAATGGAGTTCCTGCCCGCTTCCAGCGAAAACCATAACAACAATAATAATTAATCCTCATCAGTTATCGCTGTTGGCGCCCAAAATGCATTAAATTTAAGTATGTACTCATTATATATTTTTATTCACGAGGTATACTAAATTTCCTTAATATAGCGTACTATGCATCTTCCAAATAACGGTATTCAAATCTAAATTCAGTCTTTTTACGTTGACACCAAGCACCTTCATAATCAAAATAAATATAAGTGCCTTGTTCATAATCATCAGTGATAGTTTTTGGTTCTTCATGTCTTTGAAACCACGTTAAATATTTCTTGTGAAAGCGCCATGATTGCTTTTTTAGCTCTTTGGCAGCTAAATATTGTTGATATGTACCTTGTTGATAATAAAAAATAAAAAACAATGCATCCATATCAAACTTTTCAAAAAGACTTGGATTATCAAAAATAGCGAGAGGCTGTTGAGGATAATATGCTGGTGTTAATTGAGGCGTTTGTGCTTGGTAAACCTTAGGTCTGTGCAACAATAAATTTAGATTTATTTTATGCAATACAATAATTCAAATTACCTTTCAGAGTCTATCAGATCAGGCACATATTGTAAACTAGCATCTAACATTCGATTTGTATATTGCGTACTATCATCATGAGCAGCAGAAGCTGCTTTTGTCTTGATAGCTTCAAATGAAGCTGCAAGATCAGCTAATGAAGATGGTAAACGTGATTCAACTTCAGCTCCCGGTTGTTGAGTCAAGGATTCGTCTAATGGCAACTAGAGAAAGAGTTAATGAAGTGGTAATTAGATGATAAAATCAATAATTACAGATTTTGCAACGCCATTAGACAAATTATTAACCTGCGCACCAGGCGCAGACGATGACATGGGCTTTGATTTTTCGGATGTTGGTGTAGATACTGTCTTGTCTTCTAATGTAGGTGTAGTATTAGATTTGATTTGATCAGTAATCTTGATGGGTTCTGCCCAAGCAGATGGTACAACCACTTTAGGTGATTGAACTATTGAATGAATGAATTAGAATAGAATGGTTTTATATTAGTAAATGAAAAAAAAAACTCACCTTTATCTTTGTTTGGAGATGTTGGACTTCCTTCTAAAGCTCCAGCTGCTTGAGCATATTTCAAATTAGTTTGTGATGCTGTCGTTGTGGCTACATTAGTTGTATTACTTTCTGGTGATTTAATCGGCGGCACACTTGTTGGTGCTTTTGGACTACTTGTAGTCGTTGATTTTGCTAAAAAAAAATGTATTAGAATATGTATTATAATAAAACACCAATTCATATTTACAACTAATTGGACTACTAGATGCCGCTGTTTTTCGTGTGGATGAACTCAGTGATGATGTTTCATCATCATTTTCTTTTTCTTTTAACTTTTTACTCGATGTCTTTTCTTCTAAATCTAAATAAACGACTATTGTGTTAATATAAACAATATTAATTTAATAATAAAAATTACCTTCTGATACGAAATGCTCTTCAACACCAACATTATACATTTCTTCTTCCTCTTCAAGATTTAAATCATCATAAACAAGCTCATCTTCTTCAAAATCAGGTTCCTAAAAGTCCAATATTTAATCAATATATAAACAATGTATGCAAAAAAAAAAAAAAAAACATAAATATAAATACCTGGTTACACTCGAGGTAGTACTGTACATCATCTTGAATTGCAAGAACCTAATCATCATTTGAATTAGTTCTGCACACACACACACATATATATATAAATCAAAAAAATACGTTACTCTTTCTGGAGAAAGTTGATCATTCTCGAGTAATCTCAAAATTAATTCCAATCTATTGATATGCCATCGATCACGTTCAATATAGTGTTCCAATTCATTTGTTCGTTCGACTTTAGCATAATCTTTTTTACCCTTTCTCGAAGTACCTTGAAGGGTTTCTACTTCTGCTTCTGCCATCTCAATTTGTCGAGATAATTCATCAACAATTGTTGAAATCCAATCACACGCGTCAGCTTTTTCCTTTTCCTTAGGATCCATTCTTTCTCGTTGTAGTAATCCTTCTTTTGAAAAGGCTTTTGTCTTCATCTCACGTTCAACATTTTTAAATCTTTCCATTTCTGATTCTATCAGTTTTCGATTATCCATTAATGCTGTCTTGTCTTTTATGTCATTAGATGATAACCATGTTTTGATTTGGTCACGCAAACGCTGCAATTTCTTTATTTCCTTTTTCAAATCTTGTTCGTACTTTTCTTTTTGATTTGGATTTGTTGTTGATTGTATCTTGTCAAAAATGTTGTCAAATGTTTCCACACCTTCACTCACTTTCTTCAAGACCCGGTCAATTTCGGCTGTTTGAACAGACCATGTAACGTTAGAATAAACAACAATCGAAAAAATTTTACATGAATCATTTACCCTGCAATTTCTTCATAGACATTTTTCTGCCTGATTCTCTCTTTTTTTATATTTATTCAAAATTGATATGCAAGAATATACAATAAATTCTTTGTTCTCTTTCCAAGTTTATTACTAGAAAGAGTTATTTTCCGTTTTAAATAAACAACAAAAACAGCTACTCTGCTATCACAACTCTCGTTGTTTTGTTAGCCCACGTTTGTGGTGACTGGTTTGCCTGTATTGATGTTTGTGCCAATTGCAAATTGGGTATTTGGTTAAATTGATCAACATGCATAGTCGATATTAATCGCCAATGCCATCTTATGAATACACTGGCTATGGCAGTTTATCAAGTGTACTATTGTAATGAATATTTAATTGCATTTTCCCGAGAATTGTGCGGTTTGACATGATGTACACCGCTGTAGGATTTATGCATTAATGGTAAAATCATCAGCACACATATCTCATGTCGATCACCATAATTTGGTTGACATGGTAACCAGGAACCAGTTTTTGGCAGATACCATTGTAATCACCATAGCAACCAATCTAGGGATCGACATTTATTCGTTATTTTACAGATAAATTAGGTTGCTCAGCAAGCTCAACATCTGAATCAAGGACGTGTGTTTTGCTAAGTTCAATAGTTAAAAATATACAAATTAAGGCTTTAATAAACACATAATGTTGAACGCAATTGAAGCAGTTTCGACGGGGAAAAAGATGTTTTATGCGGGAGAACAAATAAATCCGAACTAATTGATACTTACATATAACGTGTAGCTCTAAAAAATGATGCAATGTTACAAGTGGAAATTTTGGAGATGAAGTGGTGGCAAATATACAGATAATTGTCAGAATATATATATATATATATTTGCGTGCGTTAGAGTAGAATTGCATGAGAGAAGGTTTAATTAAACATGCTTTAATGCACTTTACATATCAAATGGTCTCATTTTTCATATTTGAACAGCAAATCAAACAATGGAATTTTAAATTCATAATGAGATAATGATGATAGTAAATAAATCGCTACTAATCAATGATAAAATTGATAAATTTGATACCAAAAGTGGATACAAAAGGCCACATAAAGATGAAATATGATAAATAATCAATGCTACACGACAAGTAAATAGACAAAATGAAAGTGAACCAATGATATGATGTACAAGGCATAAGGGTTGTATGTATTAAAATAAATAAGAAGGCCAGTTCTTGCGTTTCTTTTTTCTTTTTTCTTTCTTTCTTTATTCCAAGGATACAAACAACTGATTATAAATATAATAAAATATGGCTGGTAAAATCAAATTATAACAAAACACTGAAAAAGGATTTCGAATAAACATTTTCTTTTTTTTTTTTAAAAAAAGATCTCGGTTTCGACTTTCCCGACGATGATTATGAACAAGAAGAATCTTTGTTTGAACAACAAAATGATACATTTGAAAATACTCACGACAATAAAGATGAAGGAAATCAACAAGAAGAACAAGATGTAGATGAAAAAATTGAGCCACAAATTGTCGATGCTCCACAGGAATACACGTCAACTATTACAGAAGAAGTATCTTCCCCTTCATCTACCTCCTCCAACAATGCTACTTCCACTGCACTAATACAGACAATGTCTGAAGGTTAGTACATGATAATGTTTATAATCCTGACTTTTTATTTATGTTTTTCATTCGCTAGAACCTATAGAAGATGAGCTGGAAGATGAACTGTTAGCAGATGAAAACGTGACACCTATTGAACGTGTATATGGATTTAGGGAAAATGATGCTTTAATTAATAGGTGAGATAACTAGTTCGGACATATCTTAATTGATGGATCTAATAGGAAAAAAAAAAGACTTTTATTAGCAAAGGAATTACCAAGCGCATTAGAAGAGATTAGCTTGACGGAAGCCATTGAAGATGTGTTACCCATCATGGACAAATTAGCTTGTGATACTGATGATACTGTCAAGGAAACATTCGCTAGCGAACTTGATCAAATATTACTCTATTTTTATAAGGTATATAAATATTTTTCAAACAAATCTTTGATTATATATTGTTAACAAGTATTGCAGAATTTACCTGCTATGTTCTCAAATTCAGATCAATCCACACCACAAGAAAAAACTTTCGCACCTTTGATAATTAGAATTCTTTTGGATCAAAGCTCAGGTGTTGCCTCATTGGGTCAACAAGCAATTGTTTCGGTTGTTACAGAACTTCGTAGATCATCAGAACAGGATCCAGTATTTCAACAAGTTATCAATTGTGAGATATTTAAAGGTGTCATCGAAGGTTTAATGTTGATAGTAGATGGTAAAAAGAAGCCGCCTAGAACAAATGGCCAGGGAGAAGAAGTAGATGAGGACTTACATGGCGATAGAGCTGAAGCATTGAAATATCACCGTGTTTCTATTGATGATGGCCCTACATCAGAACGTAGAAGATCATCAGCAACTCCTGGATTCGAGACCTCTCTTAATATACATCATGCTCCTCCTTCAGATGATGAATTTGATCAAGGAGAAATTAGTTTAGCCAAAATTACATGTATTTCGGTAAATAATTTATATGAATTTATTTGAATAATATTACTGACTTGATTATCATATAGTTAATAGCATCTATTGTTGGGGCATTTGACGCACAAAAATGTACAGAAGAATGCCTACCAATCATTGAACAATTATCATCCGATTCTTTATTTTATGTAAGAAAAGAAGCAGCTACAGCCCTTGGATGTTTAGCTCAAGTTGTGGATACAAAAGTAGCAGAAGAAAGACTTGTATGTATAACAAAATTTAATACTGTTGACTACTGACATTATTTTCTTTACAGCTGCCCCTTTTCCGTCAATTTGCTGAAGACCAAATTTGGCATGTACGTCGATCTTGTGTCTTGACATTACCTCAATTATGTGGCGTTTTATCAGAAGAATCGAAAACTGAATTGACAGTAACAAGCGTCGAGACCTTTAGAAATGATGTATCACGTAATGTGCGTAATGCAATGGCTGACATTGTTGGAGAGCTAGTTTCTAAATTCTTGCCTGAAGGTTGGGAGCAAACAGGTCAGCCAGGCAAAATGCCTGAGCCTTTATTACAATATTTTCTATCGCTTGGATCAAATGTTAATAGTAGCAATAACCAAATGCTCAAATTAGAAATCGACCGTACTTACATCTGCGCTTACAATTTTCCAGTCGTCGTATTAACGGCCGGTGTTGAATACTGGAACACTCATTTAAGAGACACTTATTTGAATTTAACAAAAGACTATCAGATCAAGGTCCGCTGTACATTTGCTCATTCATTACATGATATTGCGCGTATTATCGGCCCTGAGCGTACAGAAAGAGATTTGGTGCAGATCTTCGCTCTTTATTTGATGGATTTGGATGATGTAAAACAAGGCGTACTTGAACATTTGGCTGACTTTTTAGGTACATTAGCTGTCAGTTCTAGAAATGAGTACATTCCCATTTTGGCAGAGGTGTGGGATGGTGTCTCAACTAATTGGCATTTACGGAATATCTTGGCAGCTCAGTTGATGGAAATTTCTATGCTTTTTGATGCTTCTAGAGTGGTTGAACATATTTTGCCTTTGGTAGTTCGTGCTTGTCATGACGAATTTGCTGCAGTAAGAGAAACAGGTGTCAGCGTTTTCCCAGTAGTATTAGATGTTGTAAAACATGCCGTAGAAGAAGATGGCGAATCATTATCACAAGCAGATGGTTATGGAGACGACATTACCGAAAACAAACGCAATTTTGCATTGGCTTTGCTAAGCCATGTCATGGAACGCTTGGATGAGTTTGCTCGTTCTGAAAATTACCGTGGTAGACTTGTGTAAGCTATTAAATCTATCATACCATTATTCAGAATTTACTAAAAATTACTTTATAGATTTGCTCAAATTTGTAAAGCTCTCATAGAAGCTGGTATTGGTGCATCTGATTTTGCTTCTTTCTTTTTACCTCGATTAGCTCCACTTGCCTATGACCCTGTAGTTAATGTTCGCATTGCAGCTTCTCGTACCATTGGCACCATTTATACCAACGGTAAGATACAAATAATTTTGTTTATATTTATCAAAACCTTAACCAGAAGCTGATTTTAGAACCTTTCCGACGAGAATTGAGCGAAATTGCTGCTCCATCAAGAACTGTAAATCAAGCAGGTGAATCAGGACATGCGCTTGACCAAATGACCTATCGTTTTGCTTTAGATAAAGATGGCGATGTCAGATCGTTTGTTATGCCATTTGTTGATTCAGAAATACTTGAGAAACAGCGAGAGAAAGAGATGCATGCTGCTGTTCAAATAGCTGAAGCCGCTATTGAAGCTAGAGCTGAAGAAAATGATATTAATTATAATGATGACGAGGAGGAGGAAGATGACGACGAAGATGACGAAGAAGAAGAGAATGAGGAGGAACAAGATGAGGAAGAAGATGAAAATGTCACAGACGAGGAAGTTGACAAAAAATTGAAATTGGATACAGATGAATCAGAGGAAATATCAACACCAATGCAAGATGTCGAAAGAGCCGGTTCACCTGAGAAAACTAATGCGGAGCCTATGGATATATCCACAGCATCGACAACTACAGAATCAGCATCAGTATCAGCATCAGTATCAGCATCAAAATCAGAAAACAATGTGAATGATGAAGATGAAATAATGTCTGATGCAGAGCCTGTTGTAGAAACTACCAAAACTATAAATACACCATCAAGTGAAATTACATCTAAAAATCCTACAACAACAACAACAACAACAACAACAACAACAGCAGCAGCAGAAGTATCACCCACAACAGCTATTGCATTACCTGGTTCATCAGCTATGGATGATAAGGATGATTAAAAATAATATTGTATATTTGTTCTCTATTTTTTTATATATATCTTTTTTTCTATGATGGGTTAAATGTACCCTTCCTCCTTTTTTTTGTATTATTTCTCGATCCCCCCCTCTTCGCACTTAAAAACCGCAAAACTCACCCTAAAAAAATAATTTTACTTTCATAAAATGCGATTTATCATTATTTGATATAATATATATATATTTATATATATATATATAGTAATATTCACACCGTTGTAATCATTCTAGATAAAAAAATCATATATTATATATACAGCAGTATGCTATTTAATGCGTGATACTTAGATTTCAGAATTGCTAATAATCGAAGTCGGGGCATGCCCTCTTTTCTGAAAGTAAACTCACATCAAACACTTTTTGGGATACAATTTAAATACTAATAAATAAATATAAATTGGTTGTATTATGCCACCTATTATTCCTAAATTTATTTCATATATTACAAAAGTCTTAAAAACACTGTTTTTTCAAAAATTGGGTCCGACTTCTCATCGCTGCTCAGCTTTTTTCTCACTAAATAACAACACAAAAAAAAAAAAAAACATATGCTGATGTACTTGAGATGCTTAACTTTAATTTAAAAACTCGTTTCCGAAAATATCTTATTTACAGCAGTTGGTATAACTTTTTCAATGTTAATGTTTCAGATTTTACGCGTATTTCATTATCAAATATTGAAAACTTTGAGCTCTCATATCTTTACAAAAAATTAAGCAATGGTAAAACTTTTAGATAATAAAACTTACTTGTTTTGAAGCTCTCTATAACATATTTAAGTATGAAAAAATTTTGAGCACTTTTTTTTTTCCTCCTTTTTTTTGGCATTTTTTGTAGTGGATTTCGAAGTATTTGCTAGATTAAGTAGCAATTGTTTTCTGCTTATTTCATAGAGTTTAGTAAGCTCTATCAGGTTCATTTTAGTTTTTTTTAATATATTAATTTTTCGTGGAGATATCCTCGAAAATGTGTAAAAAAAGAATATCCCCGATTTTGCTCCCCAAAAAGACTAGTATACCCTCGTTCAAATTTTGGATTTGAAAAAAAAAAGTTGACAAAAACTTTGTTTTTTCCATGAAAAATATAGCTAAAAAGCTCATAAATAGCTTGATCGATAGATAATTGTTTTGCGCATTTTGTTAAATATTTAAACCTGAAACATGTTTATAAAAAGTGGCTTTTATCTTCAAAAAATTGCTAAATTTTCAATCGTATTTTACGTAAAATTTAATGTGAAATGTTTTTTCAAATTTTATTTAATAAAATGCAAAATTTTAAACTGTACAAAAAACATTTAATATGCTAACTTAATTTACTTTGCAGTTCATGAGCTATTTAACAATTTTGTTTTTTAGATCATTTTTGGATCAATTTGTCAAATCGATTTTGGGGCTCAGTTAGTATCGATTTTAAGCTGCAATATGAACTATTATTTTGATTTTCTCAACGAAAAAGCAATATTTTTTGATGAAACAAAAACTGCAGAATAGCTTCTAATAGGATCAATGTTGTGGATACAAAATTTACACCTCAAGTTTGGTGCTCTAATTTTTTCATTCAATCTTAAAAGTGTCCGATATAACGAGTTTCCGTTATTCATGTGCCTTATATAACGAGTTCCCACTGTAGATTAAAAGTTTTAAAATGTATGCTATTATGTTATAACTGTAACAGTATCCAAAGTTAAAAATTTGATATTTTATTAATTGTTGAAAAATTGAAAGAACCAAATATCCATTTTTTAATTGAGGCTTGTGATTTGGAGGACCATTTTAAATTGGACATATCACTAAATCAGCCAAACCTAATATGTATAGTATTATTGCTACCGAAACCAATTCTTAAACGTCCTTTCATCAATAAGAGAAGCTTCAACACAATATGTTTTGCACCTATGGCGTCAATTTTCGATATCCAGCAATATATCAGCAAAAAATTGCATACGTAAAACATATTATCACAAAATTTAAACTCTAGTCTTGTTGACCCATTTGCTTTACCAGATAATTTAATGGCTTATGGCAAAAAAAAAGCAAGTGTTTGTGATAAACTTTAGAAACATTTTTTTTTTTTTTTTTGGAAAACTACAAATGGATTCAAAAGCATTTTATCCTCAAAGCGTAGAGCTATAGTCGTAACAAAAAATTTAATCTGCAACTTATTTGGTTAGATATCATTTGAATATCAAACGTTAAACATTAAGATCAATTTCAAAAAAGTGTGCCTCTCAATGTCTTCTAACTAATGGCTTCAAACTAACTCTCTAAACCTACAACATTCAACCTTATACACTGAGAGTAGAATTGCTATTTTCATGCCTGTATCAATACTTATTTCCGTTTAAGTCAATATGTATTCATTATTATGGCCATGAACAAAAGTAAGCATTTTGAGAAAATAAAGTATTAGGAAAAATACGTAAGAGCTCTCAATGAAATGCTAGAAAGCGATATTCGAGTCTTTTGCAATAATGAAACTGTAGTTGTTTGAATTATTCATGCATGCTAATTTTTGCCTTTTACCTTTTGGAATGTAGTTATTTTTAATGGCAGACAAACACTTGCTACATGACGAAAGAGGTGACAGTAGCATATTTAAAGGTCGATGCAGAATTATAACATATTTTTCTTTTTTTTTAAAACGTTTATAATGGACGAGTTTCCATCAGGTTATTTTTATATAAAATCCCGTAATTCTGGAAAAGTAATTGATGGTAAGTTTATCAATAACACCAGTCTGTTTGTAACCAGTTATGATATTGAAACAAGCATTTTATAATATTAGTTGATGGTGCTTCCACAAAGGTAAGAATTCCTAAGCTCATTGAGCAAGCATGATAGTTTAACAAAGCAAAACAAAACTATATTAGAATGATGGAAAAATATTAATATGGACACCTAAACATAACGATGATCGAGACAACCAACTATGGTATTATCAGGTACATTATATCTGTGAGCACGATGTGTACCCATGGTAAATAATTTGATATTGAACATGTATTACGTTTATAGGATGGGTTTATAGTCAATAAATGCTCAGGAAAAGCGCTAGATGTAAGAGGAGGCCCACTTGTTGATGATGCTTGGATTTGCCAATATGACCGAAAAAGGATTACAGACGCTCAAAATCAACGTTGGGGTTTTGAAGATGGTTTTATTTATACATTAGCAGACCCTCATATGGTACTCGATGTACGTGGTAATCAAACATCAGATGGTACACGAGTTGTTTTATACCACAAAAAATTTGGTTACGATAATACCAACCAATTATGGGATTTAATACCTGCTGGTCAAGTGAGAGCAGAAAGAGAAGTTTTATTCGAAGCAGATTTTGATTAAACATTAATAAAAATAAACGTTTTATTTATGCAGAGCATATGCCAAATCACTTGTAAAACAACGACGAAGATCGTCATCGTTGACAAATTCGCCTCCACCCTCAGATTGTTTACTTAATTGTGTCTTTTCAATATCTTCTGCTGCAGCATTATTTATCTTATTGTTAATTCGTTTGATATCATGGATCGCATGAATACGTTCTTCAATGGTGTCCTGAACAATATACCAAAATACGCTCGTCTAAAGGTATTCGATTTAATTTTATATTATGATAAAATATACAATATAGATAATTTTACCTCTTCTGTTTGACCAATACGATGTATACGATTAATAGCTTGTTTCTCCAAAGACTCATTAATAACAGGCTCAACAATGAATGCAGTATGTGCTGCCACAAGTGTCAAACCACTGGACTGGCTTCTGGCATGTAACAAAATAACATTCATGTTGGGATCTTCCTGAAACTTGGTTACTTTATTCTTACTAGCAGCAGATCCAGCTCCTTTATCGACAGTTGTGCATTGAATACCATTCAACTGAAGTCCAGTCTTAAGCATTGTGAGAACTTTAGTCCATTGAGAGAATACGACGCATTTACCATTATTTTTAGCTTTGATGTATTTAATATGTCGAATAATGCTATCAATTTTGGCACCCTGACTGCTCTTAATGTATTGTTTCTTTATCTCCTTGATGAGCTTTTCCATTTCTTCATCTCTTTTTGGCTTTGCGGAGACATTCATTGAGCTACCTTCCATAACATCACTACCATTGACACTACTATTGCTACTGCTAGCTTCCTCAAATTGATCTCTGTCATGCATTTCCATCCCCTTGTACGATACTCTGTACCATTCAAATGGCTTGACAGAAGAGTTGCATGTATGACATCTACGACTAGTTTTGAACCATTGCATTCCACAATTGTAACAAGATGAATGTCCACAGTAGGTGATCATGCCCTTTTCAATTGGATCTTGACATATAAGACAATCCTTAGGTTTGTCTCCTTCATTATTCTGATTAGCTTCTTGTTCCTCTACTAAACTCTTAAAATACATGTCCCGAGATTTGTTGTGGGTTATTATTTCTGCAAGCTTTTCAGTTTCCTTGTCAATTTTAGTGATTTCTTTGGTAGGATTATCGCTTCGCCATTCCAAGAGTGTATCAGAAATTGATTGAAGATACTTATAATAAGCAATTCGACTATTAAAAAGTTGTGTTAGTTTCTTGATATCGTTATCCAAATAATCGATAAGTTTCGTTTGTGTTGGCAATTTTGATCTGATATGAGCTTGCTCCTCATCCAAAATCATAACATTCTTTTTTCGGGATATCTTGATCTTTCGTTTAACATCTCTTAATTCTACCTCTAAATCTTTGAGACATTCAACTCTGAAACTAGCAGGATTCATTAATTGATTTCTAAATGCTTTTTCATTTTTTTCAATTTCTTTTGCTTTGGCAGTTTGCGTTTCTTCCTGTTCGCTTTCTCCACCATTATCAAGAGCAGTAATGTCTGATGAAACTGTTGTACCATTGATAATAAACCTTCTGTCTTGTAAAAGTGATTGGTAAGCCGAGAGATAAATTTGGCACATTTCTTGTTGTTCTAATGAATTGTCATATTCTTCACCAGTAGCTTCGGCGTCCTTATCACTGTCCACAAGGCTTTTGTTCAAAATTGGCATTATTTTACCACGTAGATATATAATTTTTGCAAGTTGCTGATCTAAAATATGGCCTACACCTTTGATATTTCCTAATACATTCAAATCTTCCTCTTGTTGTGATCGATCTTCATAGTCTATACTGCCACCTTCACTTGTAGCATAGACATCTGGAAGGAAATCCAAGTCAAAATTTCGAACACCATAGTGGTAATCAGGGCTATTATTGATATGTTTTGCGGCTCTATGCATTTCAGCTGTATGTGCCTTGACTTTTTCTGAATATGATTCCAATAATTCTCGGCGAATGTCACCAGCTTTAGAGTAAAATGCATTTTCCTTATCTTCAATGCCCAAAGAATGATAAACACTGGCCATGTAAAAGTAGTATCGATGGAGCAATGTCTGCCATTTTACGTGGCTCGTTGATTCTGAAATGTCCAATGTGTCTTTGACAGATACTCCTGCTTTTTCTAATTCTTTAGCTTTTATATAATATTTACGACTATCTTCACATCGAGCTTCTGTTAACTCTTCCACACTTGATAAGTTTTCAGCGTAAATTTCAATAGCCTTCTCCAAGTCTTTCAAAACTTCGTACATTCCAGCTTTATTAAGTTTCAACTGATAGTAACCGTATTGATTATGGTCCAAGTTCACTTTGGCAGTTTTAGCCATATCCTGTAACACCTCAGCCATTGTTTGAATTGAATTTGTATTTGTTTTTGAAGATCGGAGTCGTAGAGAAGCATTTGCAATTAAAGATGGGTGAATACAGCCTTGTCTTAAGGCCACCAACTAAACAAAAATACATTTAATCGTTTATATATAGATGTTTAAAGGAAATATAATGTATTTACCCAATTTCTCATTCGAGCTCTCGAAGCATCTCTTGTCTCTGGATCCATATTCCAATTATTATTATCTAATGTATCTAATCCAGTGTTATTTTTACATTCTCTCCAAAGATCATCGTAATAATGCTGTTCAATAGTAGTGAATGGAAAGCGTACTACATGGCGAGATTGCTTTGGAATATGTACTTGATTCTCTAATGCACGCTTTGTATTTCTTCTAATTGTGCTATGAGCAAAATCATAGAATACGGCTATGTAACGAGGATCATTGCAGAGTGTAGTAAAAATAGCCGGTTTACTGATAGAAGGCGCAATTGATATGAAATCATATAAACCATACAAATCATTGAAATCACTTTTCATCGGTGTACCTGTTACTGCCCAAGCATACCATCTAGGGATTTTCTTGGCAACTGCAGCTACAGTAGATAAATGGGCTTCAATCATTTGTGCCTGACATCAATTCATAAATACATAATTTTTTTTAAAAATGTTAATTTACAACTAACCTCATCTAAAATACAACGAAACCAAAATGTAGATACGAGAGGACTCACAGAGAACTCACGATTGCGATCATAAGCAACGCCTAATATATATTAATAAGGTTTTTACAATGTAATGTGCATTTAATTTTACCATTTCTTTGCGGTCTCTTTCGCGGAGGTTCTGAATAATGAATCTCTTGTCTGAAAGCCTAATACGTAGATTTAAGAAGACATTAATATTGTAATTGCACTAAGCATCTCATGTTTAAGCTTACTTCATAGTTAACCAACACAATATCATATCTAGCAAGATCCTCAGCTTTGGTTTGTTTCTGAAATCGACGACCTTCATATATAAAAATTGTTAATTGTGGTGCATGTTTTTTGATTTCGGATCGCCATTGGCTAATGATGGAACCAGGAGCAACTATCAAAGTTCCTTTTGAAAATGTGAGATTGCCTACATCTTCAACTTTAGGATGTGAAGGGTCATTTGAATTATATACATGTTTGGCAATCAAGTTCAGTACACTATATGTGAATTATTATCTATGTGAACCAATATTATGAATTTTATTTATTACCTCACTGTCTTTCCTAAACCCATTTCGTCAGATAAAATGCCACCTGAATAGGAGACCTGTATTAGCTTTGATATGTGAGCTCTATCCGTACTAAATTCTGTTGTAATAACGTCAACATATGTTCCATTTTGATCTGTTTCATGAGATCCAGTATATAAAAGTGGAAGAGATGTATAAATGCTTAAATCAGGCTCAACATCTCCTTTTTCATTAGCGAAATGTCCTTCTCGAGCAATCATCCATTCAACATTTTGCGTTTGAAATGGTGTTAGTTTGACAGCAATTCTAGATGTTGTATAGTTTTGAAGATGCTGATTATTTACAACTGGTTGCAAGTAACTATAAAATGCTTCCAAAGATGATACTTCAGGTACCGGACATCTAATATGTTCTGTTGTTTTTGCTCCAGGATACAATGTCAATGCCTTTTTGTATAATTGAGTAGCATCTCGATTCAGGAGAATTGGAGGTTCGAAATGGGAAACAATGTCATTCATTTCCGAATGTTCAGCTATTGTGCTTTCTTCCTCTCTTTTACGTTTGGGTTTTCGTTTCGATATAGTAGTTATTGTGTCGTTATTCTCTGGATTTACAGGTACCCATGAAACGCTTGTTGTATTAGTTGCTATTATTGGAATTCGAGGAATTGGTGTTGGTGATTTAATGTTTAATATAGAACTTGTAGATGTGGAGGGCTCATTATTTATCTCGTTATTTTGTTGTCTAATATTAAACTTTTGCGATAATGTATTTAGCAACAAGTGCGATCTATTATTATCATTTGCATTGGTGATCATTAGATTAATAAACAACCTCAAACTTTGATTGTTTCCAGATGGTTGAATTATAGCATTAGATATGTCAATTAAAGACGCATTGATGGCGTATACAAGTGCTACGAAAGATTGCTTTTCGCCAATAAATTTAGTAGCATTATCCTCTTTGAATTGGCTAGCCATTATGACACATTCATGCTCTAAAAGTAAGTGATTTTTAACTGTTGAAAACACTTTTAAAGAAGCAAATATAGTGCCTTCAGTTTTTGTATATTGCCACTCAAGAGCTAAGCGCTGTATAGTTTGTTTCTTATATCCAACAATAAATCTTTTTAATTCCTGACCATTTAAATTTGGAAGAGATAACGGCAATTCAACATTGCTGTTGTTGTTGCTGCTGTGAATTCTACTAGAAATCTCTATTGTTTTTGTAGTATCTTTGTGTGATTTAATAATATTAGAAGCTACATCTTGTGATTTTGGTTCAAACAAGTAAGCAAACAACGCATTTTCTTTTCCTAAAGCTCCTCTTATAACAACCATCTAAAAGTCTATAGAAAACAAAAATGAATGGTAAGGGAAAAAAAAGTGTTGAAAATCGAAGTTTTAGAAAATAAGAGGGCTGTAAAATTTTTATATTTTACCGCAGTTCCGTAGTAGTGTAGGACAGCAACTACGCAGATTTATTGTGATGAATAATGCATAAATAAATAGAATCAATTGATGTGTATATAGATTAGTTTTTCTCATTATTAATCTGAGTATTTTTTTCGTCAATTGGCAAGTTATCAATTGGTAAGATTGGCTTCTTTTTACCATAGTTTTGTTCAATAACAATTGCGTTGCCATGAAGAAAGATCTATAACAAAGTAAAGGGAGTTTAAGCTTTGGTATTTTTAAGGCCAGAGACAGACTTACTTCGTCCATTTCTTCCAATGATCTTCCTTTAGTTTCAGGTAAGAATACATATACAATGAGACCCATAATGAGACAACAAGCACCATAAAAGAAGAATGTACCATACGAAATGTCTGCAATCATAATAGGTGTAATTTTACCAATGATTGCATTCATTGCCTACATGATTATAAATGTCAAACAATGTGATTATATTAAATAATTTGAGCGTTGAAATCGTTACCCAATTCATAGCTAAAAATGTTAAAATGTATAAATTAGCAACTGTTACATTTTCACTTATTTATAAAAAGTAACATACAAGTAGTAATAGATATACAGACAGCTCTAATTCTGTTTGGAAAGATCTCAGAGCATACAATCCATGTTAGGGGACCCCACGTGAATTCAAAATTCACGGCAAACAAGTAGATCATAACCATTGCAACGTAACCTTGAGCAGCTGGTGCCGATAAACCATTAGCAATTGCACTTTCAATACTGTAAAGCATTCCACCAAGAACAAAAAAGATGATAACATTGGTCAATGAGCCCAGCAAAAGTGTGGGTCTCCTACCAACAGCTTTTTTGTCCAAAAATAAGAACGATATTAATACAAAAAATACTTTAACACATCCTGAAAAATAGTGAAAAATGTTAAAAAACAGTAGAACTACGATTGCAAATTAATTTATTTTCATACCATATACGCCTGTCATTAATACAGACATGTTGCTAGCCAAACCGATAGTTTGAAAGATCAAAGGACCATAGTAATTCTACAATGTATTAAAATTTCAAAAATAAAAATCATGGATGTAAACTTACAATAGCATTTGTACCAGTCCATTGTTGTGCAATTTGCATGAAACAACCTAAAGCAAGTCTACGAATATTATGCGGTTCAATAAGCTCTTTCCATTTTGTGCCATCTTGCTGTTTTTCCTTTATAACCGAACTAGTAATTTGACCAAATTCACTTGTAATATCTGGGTGATCTTCTGGGAGATTTCTTAATTTACATAAAACAACTTTTGCCTCATCAAATCTATTTCTATAACGGGTATACAAAGATGTTGAGTATCTTGGGCTCACGCACATATGAATAAACTTACTGCAGTGCCAGCCAACGAATTGATTCTGGTAAAAACAACATTCCAATAAATAAAATCAACCCAGGAACAATTTGAAGGCCTAACGGAAGACGCCATTGTATATCTCCAGTCGGTAAACCTATTAAACAACCATAATTGATCCTTTATAAATTCATTAAAATATGTACATTTTGTGCGCATGTGATTTTTTTTTTTTTTTTTTTTTTTTTTTACCAAAATGCTAGCATCATACCCACGGAAATATTTAATTGCCACAAAGCACCCATTCTACCTCGGATGTGAAGAGGTGAAATTTCTGCTATATACATTGGAACAAGCATTGAACATGCTCCCACACCCCCTTGATAAAGTTGAAACATTAATGAACAAGATCAAACTAAAATGATATAAACTCTTACAACCACCAGCAAATCTGCCAAACAGAATCATGGGTAAATTTTTAGAACCTGTTTGAATTGCACTACCAAATATGAAAATCAATGTACTGACAATCACAGATTTTTGACGGCCAAATTTGTCTTTTTTTAAGTATAAAAACGTTTTTAAATTTATGTACAAAAGCAGATCCAAATTACAAATTATTTAGATATACCTGCATATAAATTTGCTGTAAGCGCTCCTATACATGCTCCAGCTTGTAGCAATGAGACAATGTTTCCTTGGATCTGTTGTGCTTCGGATGCATCCCCGTCCATTCCAAAATAAACAGGGAAAGTTGGAGTTGAAAATACACCACTTATAATTCCAATGTCGTAACCATAAAGCAAACCACCTATACTTGATACAATTGTTGTTATATGTGTGAGGTATTTCATTTTCTTCGAAAATAAGAATTAAGAAAGAAGAAAAAGAAATCTGACTGATGGACCTTTGTATCACTGGGAGTAACTGATTTTCTAATTTCCTATGCCAATCATCTGCAGTTGGTAAAAAAGTGTCATAATTTTAGTTTTCCTATTAAAGTTACCCCTCATTCTAGGAGATTTTTTAAACTTTTCAGATCTTTGTCTGTTTGTGTGTGGGTGTGGGTGTGGGTTTGGGTTCTGTCAAACACTAGATTGTTTGAATCTTTTCATTGAATCAAAACATACTAACTGGTTTAGCTCCCCGTAGAAAGATAAAAAGGGAACCAAAGATATTTTCTCTCTTTTATCAAACCTGTCTTTTTGATTTGAATTGCAATTTTTGTTCAAATTTATCACCTATCATGGATATAATGCTTTCCCATTTCTTGTTTTCTGAATTTTAGATTTATGGTTACATCAAAATCTAATTGGAACATCTTATGGGAATATTATTCGTACAAGTATTCTTGAAATTATATGCACGA
Organism: Mucor plumbeus; assembly: GCA_016758945.1. Classification (NCBI taxonomy): domain Eukaryota; kingdom Fungi; phylum Mucoromycota; class Mucoromycetes; order Mucorales; family Mucoraceae; genus Mucor; species Mucor plumbeus. Next base: position 21,659 of record JAEPRC010000192.1, read on the forward strand.
TTGACACTCTCATACTCTTATTCTCTTGCATTTCCATGCACATACTTGATTTGCAATATGACAGGTTGCCATGGTACTATATCTATATCTAATGGTCTATCTATTGACTAATGTTATTCGCTACAATAACTATTGAAGCTCAAAATTGCCCTTAGCTAATTTATTTTGAATCAAATACAAGGATATACTGTATAAAAAATTAAGATGGGCACCAAAAAAAAAAAAAAAGCTTTGACAAGCTAGGTTAAATCAACATCGGAGCAGACCGAGATTGAAAATCGGAAGGCACCACACTTCTGATACTTGGAGCTACACTCTCCAATAGAATTGCTATATTTTTTTTTTAAAAAAAAAAGTAAAGTGTATTCCAACTTTGTTTTGGATTCACAGGATTGAATATTCGATCTCAAGGTCATTGCTAATCCTGAGTGTTTGTGTTTTAGCAAGTTACATCTGTAGTAGATGCTTGAGTTCATTAACCAAATACAAAACTAAGATAAGTACTAATAAAGCTAATAAACCTTTATGTGTGAGGTAGGCTTAGTAACGGAAATATTGCTTGGTTTACCTGCTAATACATTAAAATAAAAAATCGCATGCAGACGACATGAAATAGCGGAGGAATTGTAAAGAGTACTAGAATAGCCTTTCTTGCTGTAATCTGTTGATATTTAGCCTTTGTCATTTAATTTATCTTTTTTAGAAACATCTTTTAAAAATAAAAAATACTTTTTTTTTTGTATTGTTTTTTTTTGTAGGCAAAACAGTTACATTCTGTAGTCTTAATCGTCTTTCACTAAATTATGTAACCAATAAAAAAGTAATATATTCATCTACAAAGTTATGTCTATTTTGATCAAAGTTAACCTCCATACGCTAAATAGATTTAATATTTTTTGGTAGGCACCTACTTGAGAAGCATTTAAATTTTTAAAAAGTTAAATTCTCATAGTTTTCAATTTGCAACATGGAAAATATCCTCTTTTCTATAATCATCCTCATACTAAACACTTTTTATGCATATCCTAGACTCTGTTAAGTAGATATAAGTTAATTGTATTATGCTACCTCCTATTCTTAAATTTATTCTTCGCCTTACAAGAGACTTGACAACACAAAAAAGCCACTGCTTTATATTTAACTGCTAGGTCTTACTTTCCATTCCTACTTAACTTTCTTTTTCACAAAATAACACAAAGAAAAAATTATATACCGATGAACCTGAGATATTTAACTTTGATCCAAAAACGCGTATCCAAAAATAACCTATTTCTAGCAATTAGTATAACCATTTCAATGCTAATGTTTCAGATTTTTACAGGTATTTTACTGCTAAAGGCAAAAAACTCTGAACATGTTTATTCCTGTAAAAAAAAAAGCAAGCTGGACTAACCTGTCTAATGATAAAATTTACTTGTTTTATAATGCTTTATGAAGTATTTAAGTTTAAAAAGATTTGAGCAATTTTGTTTTTTTTCTTGATATTTTTTGTGGTAGGTTTCAAAATATTAGTTAAATGAAGCAATAGTTCTTTTTTATTCCTACTATAGAGCTCAGTGAGCTCTATCAGGTTTATTTTAGTTTTTTTTATAAATATTAATTTTTCGTGGAGATATCCTTAAATATGCGTAAAAAAGAATATCCCCGGTTATGCTCTAAAAAGACGAGCATACTCTCGTTCCAAATTTTGAATTTGAAAAAAAAAAAAAGTTGATAAAAATTTTGTTTTCTCTACGAAACATGTAGCCAAAAAGTTCATCAATAACTTGATTGATAGATATTTTTGCTAGGCATCATACCAATTATTCAAATCTAATATATACTTAAGAAAAGTGGCTTATATCTTCAAAACTTATTAAAACTTCAATCAAATTTAGTGCAAAATTTAATGTGAAACATTTGTCCAAATTTTATCTAGTCAAGTTCAGAATTTAAATTGTATATAGCCCATTTACTACGCTATTTCAACTTATTTTTTTATATCTCATGTGCTATTGAACAATTTTGTTTTTGAATCATTTTTGGGTCGATTTTGCAGTGGAATTACATACTAAAAGCTTAATAATCATAAAATAACTCAATTTACGAGTATCACTCACAGAGCTCATGCTCCTTAAAATATTAAAGTGCAGCAATAATAATCAAATACTCAAAGTGAATGCCGGTTTTTTGCCTATTATTTACTATATGTTAAATATCAACCCAATCCCATATTGAATCTGACATCCAGGTGGAATTGAAATAGTATAAACACTTTTAGAAACCAGTACCTGATAGCTCCTCCTGGCTTCCTTTTTAACGTAATAATAAAGACTCTACCTTCTCCGTGATATAATCACTTGTAGTCTTCTTTATTTTGTTGTATTGGAAATAATCGGTATTTACTAATAACTCTCAGTGAACACAATAACAAACGCATGCGAAAATACAGAATACTTTTAAGCCAATGCATGTCGCGAGAACGATAGCACTCTTGATCACAGTGCAAATCGATTACATAAATGTCATTTATATTAAGAAGTGCTTTATCCAATTCAATAAATAATAACAACAAAGATATTAGGGTTTATCAACTATTCCCTTGTATCATAGTTGCACTACCAATATATAAAATTTCAAGCCCACATAGAATTTACCCCTTAAAATTAAAGTTATCTAAATAAATATTGATATAGCCGTATAGCCAATAGCTCCCAAAAAGCCCACATTGTCACACTTGACACACAACCCTTTATGGTCGTTGGTCGATGCTTTGCATGATTTATCCTTTAAATATGACATCAATAACGATAATTCAAATTAGAAGATTACTCTATTCAAGTCTGATGGTATGCAAGTTCTCTAAATCATTATAATGTTGTATTTGCATATATAATGTACCTGAAATTGTAGTTTAAATATGGCAACAATTGACTATGCTTTAACATATTGAGCATATGCGTCATACTAAAGTTATAAATGATTAACCTGATAACCACATAAGCTAAGTTCTAATAATCTAAACTTACCGTAAAAGATAGAAAATAAATAATATTCATAATTAAGCGTTGCCAAGAGCAATTAAAGACTTTAGACTGATCATCCATATCTGAATTTGATTACATTAGCATACATGAGGATTGACACTAAATTTTAGTATGAAAACATCGTTCTAGACTGGTGTGTAAGCAGTAAGCAATCCTTAAATCAAATATAAATAGTAGTAGACATTTACCTTTCATTCAACTCCCCATCATCTCGTTTTTTATATAAAATAAAGACTTACAGATTCTCATGTACTTCTACATCTCTATTATATATATTTACAATATATAAATACTCTCATACTTTTTTAATTATACTTGATCTTCAGAAATCTTTTGTAATAAAACTTTAACTGATTATAATTGTATTTCTACCGCTTTTATTTTTATATTTTTTTTATTTTAGTAAACAACTTCGTTATTTACTGCAACTTGTTTTATAAATCAGTCATGTCAAACCAAAAATGATTTCTGATTTATCCCAGCTGTAATTCAAGTTAAATATCAAATTAAAGGAGACCTAAATTGATATAATACACACAAGTAATTTTTATTGTTAAAAATTGTTAGTATAATGTAATTTTCTGCAGAGATATGAAGTCTCAAAATTTTTAATTTTCAGCTACGAAATACCTTTAAAAATTTGAAACATTAGAACTAAAAAAGCTACACCAACTGTTAAAGATAGGGTATTTCCAGATACTTGTTTTTGAATTAAAGTTGAGCATCTCAGCTCTCAGGTACATCTTCATACGAATCCTTTTTAATGTTATTTAATTGGGAAAAAAGTGGAGCAGGAATAAAAAGTGAAGCCGAGTTTTCAAAAACAAAAAAAAAAGTGAACTTTACTTGTTTTGATTCGTTCGTGAGATATAGAATAAACCTATGAATAAGTAGCATAATGTGACCAATTCATATTATACATTTAGCAGGGCTGAGGTATAACCTAAAAAGCGTTTTATATGAAGTTAGTTATAGAAATGAGGGCACGCTCTGTTTTTAAAGATTGAAGACTATTATATGAATATATAATTTTTTAAGAAGCTTGATTTTACTCTAGTAGACACGTATAAATTTGGTTTAAGAAGAATCCATTTCAATTTATGGATTGTAACTTTTTCAAAAAGTATTACAGCGCCAGTAAATGGTTCGTCAATTACAGAATGTAGCAAAAACAAACTCAATGTTCTCTTTTATAGTGATTATATGTTATTTGTGTTATTAATCGATTAATTAGAAAGATAAGCAGCTAAATACTATAGAGTGTAATTGTTTATCATAGCTTCTATAACAAAAAAAAAAAAAAACACAATTTTTTATTATTAGAAAATGTCCTCAAAAGGAACAAATTCAATGGCAAAGACTTAATCTCAATACATCTTAGAAACAAAGGTTATTCTAGTAATTACAATAGCTTTCCATTTTATTTTGTCTGTATGCGATTTATCATCATGATATATCATATAACAAGTAGTAGACTTTGCAATATTTCTGATACCAGGCCAAGCCGAAGCTTTGTTGGTACTTGTGCCAGCTTTTATGTATTTGATTTATTTAATTTATAGAATGGAGCAGTTATATCAACTTGTCAAAGCACAAAAACTTGGGATAAGCGGTGGCCTTATGTTTGAATTTATATTCAATCCTCGCGGCTCATTGCGAAACTCTACTCTTTAAACATTGAAGCCACCAAGCCTATTCCCAAAGTATTTCGCAATACGCAATGTAAATTTAATGGTTAAGCCTAGATATATAAAATAATGTTGGAATACGCTTGGTTTATTTAATACTTAACAATTTTATATTAGAGCGTGTAGCTCCAGGTACCAGAAATGTGCAACAGAAATTGCAAAAAAAGAAGCAAATTTGAAGTCAAGGAGCGGCCATTTTGTAACCTCCATAAAAAATTACTTTTTCCCAAAATCGACTTTTATTGAAATTTTAATTTTACCCTTACATAATCCCTTGTCGAAAATCACAACAAAATTTGGTAGCATTGTAATGAAAAGTATCATGGAACCAAAGAGATCTTTTGTTCTCATTGGAGTTATCAAAGTAGGCGGAGAAGTATACAATTGCGCTCTTTAAAGCGTTGATTTATGCGAATTTCAATAAAATGGCGATAATTTGTTACATATTTCGCAGAAGGTTTGCACCTTTTATTTTTCATCTGATCTCTCTTTGATCCAAGCTATCAAATGCAATTAATATTATAAAGTTAGCCAAGCTTTGAACTGCTGCACCTCATAATTAAATGCCATTTTTAGCCACTTGAAAATGTAATTATGTTTAGTAAGATGAAAGTGACATAAATCTATAAAATGTAATTGCTCTTCACGATTTTCAACACAATTAATCAAATATTTCTTTGGTTAAGTATCAGGAAAAGGGAAATGATGGCTCAATGAATGATTGCAATGACATTCTCAAAGGGGAGTTTTTTTTTTCTTTTTTTGTCCATCCTGCAGTATTTTATGAAATATTAAACGTAATATACATTTATGACAATAATGTATCTGTATATTTTGTTTTGACATTTTCCATTCACAGATTAAGAAAATCGATTACAAAACCAACATCTTATAAATCATTTATTATAGTTCGTGTATATAAAAAAAAAAAAGCCTAAATAAACAATTATACCATCTTAAATCTAATAGAAAAACTATCAATATTCGAAAATAACAGCTACTTCATCAAATTCATCATACCTTTTCGTAATCTAAGTTGGTTTCCAACTTCTTTGCATCTTGCACCTTTCTTACTGCTTTCATGAAATCCTCTTGAATACAATAATCACGTTCTTCTCTGATTGCAAACATGCCTGCTTCTGTACACACATTTCTTAAATCAGCGCCATTGAAACCATCTGAAAGTTTGACAATAGCTTCGTAATCTATATCGCCATGCTTTGTAATATGACCAGCATGAATCTTCATAATTTCTAAACGGCCTTGCTCGTTGGGTAAAGGAATTTCAATCTTTCTGTCAAGACGACCAGGTCGAAGCAATGCAGGATCAAGTGTATCGGGTCGATTTGTAGCCATGATAAGTTTTGTTTGTCCGAGATAATCGAAACCATCCATTTGATTCAATAATTCCATCAAAGTACGCTGAATTTCACGATCGGCAGAAGTACCTTCAGAGAAACGACGACCGCCAATGGCATCAATTTCATCCATAAAGATAATACAAGGCTCATGCTCCTTTGCATAACCGAACATTTCTCTGATTAATCTAGCACTTTCACCAATATATTTGTCAACAATAGCACTGGAAACAACTTTAAGAAAGTTGACTTGAAGTGTGCTAGCAACTGCCTTTGCCAATAAAGTTTTACCAGTACCAGGAGGACCATATAACAAAACACCCTTGGGAGGTTTGATACCAACACGCAAAAACAACTCAGGATTCATCAAAGGCAATTCAATAACCTATATCAAGAAGGTAAGTATTCCATGCAAGATGTAATACTTTTACAACATACCTCTCTAAGTTCACGAATTTGTTCCGAAAGACCACCAATACCTGCAAAACTGATATCTCCAGGATCTTCCATTGACATGTTGTATACAAGGGGATCAACTTCACGAGGTAAAATACGCATAATAGTTAAAGTAGTCATATCAAGAGCTACACGAGCGCCTTGCTTTAACTTTTCTTTATCGACTGTATTACGACATCCTACTACATAACGTGGACCACTTGTGTTCTTTACAATAACTAATTGAATTTTAAATCAAAATAATGCCCTAATCGATAATCTATCCATATACAAAAACAAATGAAAACTTACAACGTTCATCATCCAATTGCTTTAAAACTTCGCCAATAACTTGACCAACACTTTGCAGTGCCTTGATGTCATCTTCAGATTTATCGTATTCTTTATCAAGTGTTCTTAAACCAAGACGCACTAATTTACAAAAATTAATATCAAATATTACAAAATATTTTCATTTAACTTACTCTCTTTGAGCTTGGCATCCAATTCACGATGCTCCAGGAGTCTTCTTCTGTAGCCATTCAAAGCTTTTGTTTTGGGGTCTTGCTCAGGTTGATTCGAAGAACTAGACATTTTTTAAGCTATATATAATATATTTAACAAATAAAGAAACCTGTTCAAAAATGAAGGATGTGTGTCAGTATTTCTAAAGGACGCGTAAGGTCGACTTTTCAAAATGCGAATGAGGGTACGTCACTTGGAACAGCTAATATTTCATGATAAGTGTGTTTTCCGTTACAGTAAAGTCACCTCTAGAAAGGATTTCCAATCAGATTGATTGTTAATTTGAGTAGACATACATCCGTTATAAATTTGTTTGTTCATATTCAGCTAAAAATGCGACAGAAACAGCTCATTCTACCGCTAGAATCAGTATAATTTATTGCCTCAGTATTCATTTTGTGGTGTGCCGTGAAGAGAACTGCAAAAAAAAAAAACCAGGTGTAATTGTTTTCAATCCGGCATTTTGTTTAGCAATGTTGCAACATTTAAAGCTTAATTCATATCAGCTTTACTAATCGAAACGTAAAACAAAAAATAAATGCATATACTGTTGCTAATAATAAAGCATTTCATATAATAAATTTAAGAATTAGAAATTGAGGTGAAGTACAAAAATCCTTAAGAATTGCGAGAACAACCAACTCTTAACTTCAGTTATAGCATTTTGCCATACATTCTACTCTCATTCGTGTCTTCATTCTATAGTGTCAAACTACCAAATGTTTATATTTGTTAAAAAAGGCAAAAAATTGTTGATTTATTGTAAAATAATATCTTCATTAGCTCAATTTGATAATAAAACAGGAATTATTGACTCAGGCGGAAACAATTATTCTTGAGCAAAAATGGCATTTAACAGCAAATAAGTCTTGTTTTTGGTTTTTTTTTTTTTTTTTTTTTTTTCACAAATAACGCTTCAAAACAATGGCCAAGAAAAAGGGTTTGTGTTGGATGTACAAATTAGTGGAAATATATAACTAGAAATGCTCCTATAATTATAAATATTCTACATTGAATATTTAAAACCTAGTATAATTGCATCTCTTCAAGGATTTCGGGAGCGTGAATCACTTGGTTTATGACTAATTCCAGCTATCACTATATTCCACAACATCTGCTCTACATTTGGATATTTTTTTGGTTTCGTTTTTGATAAAGGTTTTATATGGTTTGATTACATCGAATATCTAGTGGAGCTGAAAATTGGCATTTTGAAAATAGACAATTCCTGATTTTGACAAGTAAACCCTTCTATTTTCATAAATTAACTGTATATTTTTGATGCTTTATTCCATTAAAAAAGATATATGTATATAAATTTCCTTCATCGTCTATTTCAAATGAGTTCTAATGACAGGGTTCTTTTTGTTATGAACTTGTTCTTGACCCTCTGGAGAACCAGGAATCTTCTTTTCCAAACCCTACAATCAATAAATTATTATTAAAATGTTAATATTTCTCAGAATAAAATGTTATTACCAATTTCTCAAATACACATGTATTGAAAGTACGTTCAGGTTTACGGCAAGCATAGAAATCTTGATTGTTCTTTTCTAAACATTGCCAGTGTGCCTCGAATTCCTTTCCACAGTTCTCTCTAAGCTTGGTGATTCTAGTATAAAATTTAGTCAATACAATTTTTTAATCAGAAATCCTTAGTCCAACTTACAAATTGATAGCACATCTAGTGACCTTTCTACCTTCAGTAAGACAGTGCTTGGGGTCGTTGTTTTCATTCTTACAAAGCATGAAATCATCGTTGTATTCTTTACAATATTGACCGATAAAAAATGATGCACTCTTCAAAGGAGCTGAAGTAGCACCAATCTCATCGACTTTGGGGACTGACTCGGGAAGAGGTGTAGGGTCAACATACTTGGTATGTGTGAAAATAGCTTCTTTTTGAGCAGACATGTTGTATTATCTTAAAGTGGGGGGTGATTTATATGATATTAAATAAGTGAAAGCTCTAATTAACACGTTAATGATTCGAATTTGACACTACCTAATGCTCTTACTTGTTTATTTTGGTACAAAAAAGGGACAAAATATGATTGTGAAGGTCCATCAAATCCGGGGTTCTTTTCTATCCCGCACAAACAACATCAACAAGTTCACTCAAATCCTTCAAGGTATCGTGACGCAAACATCTGGACGTCACTGAATGTTCGCCTCTTCCATTGAATAACCGATTCTAACTTCTTAATGCGATGACCAAGAGATGCGTTGTCAAAGGTAAAGATCCCAACCACATGTGCATATATTTTGATTTATTAATCACTTTTGCTCAATCAAACGAATATATATCGTCATTTTAATAACCATGAATACAAACAAGTGTCGGATCGACGTCGAAGAGGACCTGTGTGGCTTTGAGCACACTACCTTTAAAGAGACAATTTGAAGAGATAACTCGTAAGCCTCAAGATAATTGAAGAAAAACAAAAAAAAAAAAAACCACTAATTATTCAGTTGGCAAAGAAAGTGTTTTAGACAATTAAGACAAGGGTGCTTTTGTTAAGTTTAGTGATGAAGCCAGATAATTAATTTGTCGTTAATGCATTGAAGAAATTATAAAAGTTCAAGGGCCATTATCAAACCATCGAGATAAAGACATCTTCCAAAAATTGAAACAGCAAAATGGATATGACGAGGGAAACTAAATTGTTTTTATCGTAATCTTCCTAGTATACCCTACTCTCTTCATCTCTCAACTGCTTTTTTGATGATATTCATATTTTTATATACACACATATTTTAATCCACTTGCCTTGCTCTTCTCTTTACTCATTCGGTTATCAGGTCATTAATTGTTTTCCATTTAAATTTGAATAGAAGCTTCTAATTTTTAATGTTATGATGTATTCCTGGCATTTGGCATATGTCGGCAAATAGACATGCTCATCAACATAGTATAATTTGTTAAATCTGCTTTAATAAATTGTTCAATTCGATTTCGGTTGAAATGGCAAGTTAGAGATGACCATATAAAACAGCACTCAATCATATTAATTTTCTATTGCTTATTTACAATGTTACAGAAATATTAGAGTGTTAAAAACTACAACCAAGTGCTGTATTGAGGGTATGATCAGAAATTTTTTTAGACTGTTTGTATTCAATTAAGCATTGTATTTCTGGGTGTATGATTCTACACAATAACTTTTTAACTTTAGTTTACAACAAATGGAACAAAATAGCAATTGCATCAAATTAATACATATATGAACATTATTTTGAGAAAATAGATGAAGTTCAATGCTTTAGTATTCTATAATGAATGCTATATAAAAATTAGATTTCCTATAACTTAATTTAAAAACCTCATAATTGTATGTTATATAATCACTGTATGTATGTAGTCTCTCTATTCTGTTGAATGGAAACAATTGCTGTGAATTAAATGCAAATATATACATTATTTTGTATACTGAATTGTTGTGTGAGATTTCAATTTCTTAAAAATTGTTTTGCTGCTATAAAAAAAAACTAAATAATACTAAGCTGAACGTAATGATAACTAAAAGCTGGGTAGTTTTCGACGGGCTCATGGTAATATCAATAGATATACAATAGAGAAGATATGTGCGTAGAGTAGCATATTTATAAAAAAAAAAAAAAAAAAAAAAAAAAAAAAAAAAGAGTTAGACAATGCGTATAATTGACAGGCCTTAACGTAAAAAAAAAAAAAAAAAAAGAAAAAAGACAAAAGACAAAAAAACATAAAACACAAAAGATATAGTAGTAAATACAATAGGAAGTATGTGTAAAAAGAACATTGATGAACTTATTTTGGTAATTGTAATATCATATATGCTAGGTTTGACTGCTTTAGTGCTATTTTTAATCTGAAATAGTCTGTTGAGCTATAAACTCATTTAAAAAAAGGTGTGTCTTATTCTTGCAATTTACTTAACAACTCAATTGACGTCCAAACACTATTTTAAGTATTATTACTGCTGTAATATATACTTTGAGCTTTCAGTCTATTTGAATCATTGCTCATTGATTGTGGGCACTTTTCTAGCTGTTTTTTATCGTTTAACAGAAGAAAGCTTTATTTTTGCTGTAAATTGAGCTATGCTCCTTCAAAAACAGCTGTTAGCCAATGAACTTAATATATAACAGTTATAAATTTACTGCACATCAAGTGTAACTTACAATTAATTTAAGACTTTTATCCGTTCTTATAAAACATCTGCATATTATATAAATATAATTCCTTCTATCATAAATGTCCAAGAAAAAAACAAGAAACTCTTGTAAATTCAATTGTTTGAATTGAAAAAAACTATTTTACTACCTTGTTTCACTTTACAATGAGTTATTTCATTTGTATCTTGTATCTACTATGTTTTCTGATTTATACAACCCCTACATACCATTGCATTGCAAAAAATAACTAACAATTTCGACGAATTTCCTCCTAATTTTTATACATCTCAGCTGTGGCGGCAGTTTAAAATGAAATATTATTTTTGATCATGAAAAAATCGATAAAAACCATCTTAAATTTTAAAAATGCAAAATTGACGTCAAACGTATATAGTATCTTGGCTAGATTTATTAAGTAACCTCAATGTAAAATTTAATTTTGCATCTAACCTTATATTTTTTAAAAAATTTTATCACCAAAATTTTTTCAAAAAAAGCAAAAACATGAAAACCAGTTTTTAGTAATTCTAAAAATACTTTTATAATACAATTTAAAAGTTGGTATTGCAAACAAATAGAAAAAAAAAATCCTATTATTTGAGCCTTTAATTGTCACTGTAACTCTATTTTTCATAAAGTTATTAGCTTTCTTCGAAAAAGTCAAATTTTGGACGAGGGTAGACAAGGGAAAATTCATGATTTTTTGAAATTGATTTTATGGTAAAATATAACAAAACTAATTGAAAGAAGCATTTTTGGCTTATAAAGTTTATACTTAAACGGTTGCTATCTCGAGTTACAGTCCATTGAAGTTGCATTTTTGTACGCTTTTAATGGAAATAACTTTATAAATGATGTATAAGCTTAATTGGAATTTTTGCTAGATTTATTTTACTACTTTATATATCTGTTTTGAAATATTACTCTTTGGGATTGCTTTAAAATTGCAAGAGTCATCAACTGAAAAGTGAATTTTGTAGAAAATTTCTCGATATTTTAAGATAGATTCTGCATAAAGCGGAGTTTGACGATTCAAGTCCCGTAATACGAGTCTGCTATGTAGTAAAAATCTATTCTATGAAGGGATTTTTTGGTACAACATACAATCGTTAGGGCAACGTTGTAAAAGAAACTATATAGCATAATCTGTTCTTCTTTAATATGCTGTATTTATTATATTTAAGTTTATTTTTATATGTTTTAGTGCAAAATCTGCAAGTTATACACTATTTTTAAGCCTTAAATTGAACAATTTGGGTATTTCATCAGTTATCATAGTATCTTATTATGTGCATATTGTAGGCTCGCTATAGTTAAATAAAATAATTGTTTTAGAATATACTTTTGCATAACTTTTTGTCATGTCAATATCTATATCAAGGTTGCACATCGAATGTTCCTGTCTACTATAATGGGTGTTATAGTAAATTAAAGTGTGTTCACATGATCTGCATCATTTTCTCCGCGTTTATCCACATCATGTCCTTAGGATAATAAGTCTAGTAGTAATAGTTATAATAAAAGTATATAAATACATCCAGAGGATGTATTGTTAATAAAAGTGTAGTCATATTTTGGCAAGGTTATTTTTACAGATTCTTTTGATATTTCAATTTCAAATTTTACACATTTTACACATACTAGAAAGTAAGTTTGCAGATTTAAAGCCTATTCTTTTTGTTAATTTGCCGATATGCTCAAATATATTGCATTGATAGTAGCAAAATCGCTCTCTGTGTGATACAATACTATGTCTTTTTGAATTGCCTAATAAAGTAAATATATAAGGTATATTTATATAAACACAATAGCTCAAATAAATACGCAATAGATATTTTTTTTTTGTTAGTGAATACACTGTTTTGTTTAGTTGAGAGGAAAGCGTGTTATTGAAAAGGCAAATAATATACATACTCTGTATTTTATAGAAATTATGCATTAACACTTTCTTTATTTTAGGACTTCCTAATGTAGTTTTGACAAAAAGATCAGCCAACAGCGATGTGGGTACTATTTGCATCATGTTATATCGAGTGCAAATATTGGCCTTTTCGAGGGCTTTTATAGCTATACTTTTATTGTTAATATAATATTATAATCTATTAATTTGATATGACCTATTTTTTTTTAAATAAAATAATCAATTTTTCATCCCATAAATATTCATATTTTTTGTTTTTATTATTCCGTTTTTGATTTTACAATGATGCCGCTAATGTAATACAAACTTCAGCTATCTATTTTTATTAATAAACCCATGATATGTGATATCTGATAGATCTGGAATCTGATTTAAGCATAAAAATGATACGATTTATAGACTGAAACAAAGAAATATCTACTACCAATGTCTCATTTGTTTTGCATTTTGTCCCAGCATTTGATTTTTAAAAGGCAATTACTAAATAAAGCAAACGAGATCATTGAATTTTAAATAAAACGAGTTTAATTTATTAAACAATTCACATATAATTCACGTACGTGAATGAAATCATTCCTTCTAATTCCCATTGTGGAATTGTTTTGGAATTATTTTGTGAATTGTAGGTGAATTATGAGTTTTTGCATAGTGAAAATAAAAAAATATAAAAATAAAAGCGGTAGAAATGCAATTATAATTAGCTAAAGTTTTATACTTTTTTTATTTTAGTAAACAACTTTGTTATTTACTGCAATTATATATAAAAAAGGTTATTAATGCAGGTTTACTAAAATAGAGGGAGGGACCTGTTACCCAAAAAAGACATGTTGAAAACCAAAGGGCATTTTTATGTCTAGATGAATAAAATGTAATTAAATGTTTGCGTTAAGTTTAAAATATATAATAAGTACCATAAAGATTTTGAGTATTCAGAGATAATCTGAATGAAGCTGCAAAGTCTTATACCGCAAGAATTGGAGTATGTATATATACAATGTGAATAAACTAAATAGTGAAAGATTAACATCATCATAAACAGAATTAGCCGTGTATCATTACAAGATTTTTAAATAATTAGTCCATTTAATAAGTGTGGTGATTTTACTTGCTTTTTTTTTATTAAAAAAGAGAAAAAATAAAATAAAATAAAATTAACAGAAAAGAAACAAAAATCAAACAAAAAGGAGAAAGCTAAACCCGTCTTTTTCCCTTTTTAGTGGAACAAGGAGCATCATCTGCATTGCGCTTTTTTCCAGAATTTTTAATGCCTGCGTTTGTTTTGGCCTCAGAGGAAAAATCTTCTTCTTTGATACTTACCTGTGATGGCTCTTCCCCATTTGACTCGACTCCCAAATCCTCTTCTACTGATTGAGGTAAGAACGATTTCTATTAAAGCAAAAAACAAAAGAGTTAATAATTTTATATTAATTATTTAACAGAAAGTTGCCATACTTGTTTAGACAGATATCTAGCCTTTCGTTCTCCTTCATTTCGGATAATTACTCCCATTAGGTAGTTTGTAACCCAGGAGTCTGTTGCAAAAGCAAGCGGTAAGCAATTATCAGCACTTAGCATTTACAACACCAAATGCTCTACTACAAGTGATACTTGATTTTTCTCAAATTTAGACAAATTGTGCCAGCGAAACTCAGCATCTTCTTTGTTGTATCTAGTTTTACAAAAAAGTACAAGCAAACTGTACGTGTCGTTGTATCTTTTTTTTTGCTTCTTCGAATCTCTTGATTTCAATCTCATCGTCGTCTTCAAGGCCGTACGTAATTTTTTGGTTATCTAACCATCTGACGCACATATCAATTACAGCTTCTTTTTGGGTACCATTTTTTTCTATACGTTTACCGTAGATACGCAAGCCACGATTGCTGTTGCTTTTAGCAATGCCATGTTCAAGTTTTTCAGGATCATTGAAAATGCCTTCAAAAGCAGAATATATAAGCTGATGTGGTATACTTGAAGACGAAGCCTCTGATGATGTATACAAAATGTTAATATTTTCTGTTTGGTAAGTACGGAAGAAAATAAAATATACCTGATGAGTGAGAAGCTGAATTTAATGAGGCTCCATTGTTAGAGGTATTAACCAAAATTTCAGAAACCGTAGTTTTCAACTCGTTGATATGTTGAGTCAACTTGTATATATGATTGATGATAATATTAAGCTTGGGGTTATTAGATACGCTTTGTTCATTAAGAAGGGGAAAATTTTCAAGTTCCAATGATGAATTTTCATCAAGTCTCAAAGAGGAATTTTCAAGCTTTAATGATGAATTTTCAAGCTTTAATGATGAATCTTCAAGTTTCAATGATGAATTTTTAATGAAAATGTTGTTGTTGTTGTTGTTGTTGTTGTTGTTGTTGTCGTTGTTGTCGTTGTTGTTGCTGTTGTTGCTGTTGTTGCTGTTGTTGCTGTTGTTGCCAGACATGATTGGAATTTTTTGAGGAAGAAAATTTTTTTAAATCAAAGTTCCTTGCTTAAAAAGGAAAAAAGAAAAAGGGGTTGTTAATTGAAAAGGAAAGAGAAGGATTAAAAATTAAAAAAGGTAATAATTCTGGATTTGAAAAAAGGTACGGAAAAAGACCCATAGAATTATTGTATGCTATTCAAATACCGATTGACATGTTTTAAATCGAAGAATTCTATCTGCTTTGGAATACTGTACAAATTCTAATAGCAGGTTAAAAACTATATAATCTCTTTAGCAAATGATTGAAATAGAAAAGTTTTTTTTGGAGAAAAAAAAAAACATACTTTTACTACCTGCTTAAACACTAAATCTCTGTCTCTATAAAAAAATGTTATACATTCCTCAGAAATCCTCACTAGTCAGTGGTAAATCTATTAATCATGTCAAGCAACTTTTAATACAGCAGTTGATGACATTAAATTCTGTTACTGTGGTAATTGCATCTACTGAATTCAGCAATGATACTGTTTTGGAAGGAGTGGCTAATTGCGGTGACCTACAACAAGACTTTTATGATTTTGAAGAAACTGGGGCTGATGGAGCTGCAAGTACTACTAGCTTTTTTGAAGATGGAAGTAATTGTTAATTTGTAATTGTATAAAAAGTAAATATCAAACTTACAAAGAAATTTATATAACGTTAAAGCTTTTTATTCAGAACAATTATGCATACATTTCATCTCTAATGACACTGTAATGAATGAAAATATTGAGCAAACCGACGAAGCCATAGAATACAAAGTAAACATACCTGAATTCTCTTTCAAAGCGCTCGAGAAAAATATAGTATAATGTTTGAAGGATTATGTGGTACTTGTAATATCAGCAGAGAAGTCTCAAGAGAAATTCACTTCTTGATAAATCTAATGCTTAGTAATGAAACCCTAGATAAACAATTAAATCTGTAAATGAGATTGTTTCTATTAACAGTTCCTAAATCTCTCCTTTTAAAAGATCACAGTAGTAAGCTTTTAAGTCGAAAATTATGGAATAATGTCATTAAAAACGACAAAGAAGATGGCTAAGATTGTTTTTATTGCGGTTAAAATTGCAGAAAAGTTGGCATCTGACGAACTTTGAAAGAATTTAATTCAACGCCAACGAGAGTTTACGACTGGCAACAATAATACTAATACTGATATTTATGATGGCAAAATTTCTAGACATCTTTATAGTAGTCAAGCAATTAGCAACAACGAAAATGTATGGAAAGTATATTTGAAAGTCGGTATCGATTGGCTAACTTGCCCAAGCCCACAAAAAGGTATAATTATGCTGAACGCTGTAGCATTGAATCTAGACAGTTCTGAAAGGTAGAAGACTGATGTGGTAAACAACAAGGTAATTGCATCTTTATTTAAAAATAAAATAAATATATATTGAATATTGAGCGAGAAAACTCGAAAATCGTCTTAAAATAGTATATAATTCAAGTAAATATTTCAAAATTAGACATTATTGTGGGTAGTTCTATCTTTTGATTTAAAATTAATATATTCTGCGTAGTTTTATTAAGGCATAGTTGGTTTATAATAAGGAAAGTTTGAATTATACGAATATTTACAATTAATTATATATGTACTTATAAAAGGAAAGTGTAAAGAAAAACGAAGGAATATTAATGTAATGTATAAATATATATATACTATAAATTTGATTGAGGAAAAAAAAGGTAGAGGAAATTCGGGAAAAAGGGGGTATATGTGGTCATTTGCTGTTTATGGCTTTTTTGCAGTAAAGATTTTCCAACGTGCAGAGCTATGAAATTCTTCAAACTCTTCGAGAGCTTCTGCACATACTTGATCATACTCTTGTTGAGATACTTTGATTTCAGAACACCACCAACGTTTCATTGATTTAAATAAAGCTCTCATTTGTTCCTTATATAGATAGCCATGTTGTTTCTCCACTAAAAATGTTTATAACCAATTAGTATGTTTAGCAGAGGTTTTTCTAATAATAATAAAAAAGAAATTGCAAACCCACAATCCGTATCAGGCCATTCACCAATAGGTATATCATATACTTGAACTTGTACATCTACGAATCCAGCTTCTTCCATGTATTCAGATATATGATGAGTGTAATCAGGATTGATACCAATGGTAGCAGAAGCTGAACGATACCATTCATTGACTTGGGTTAAAACTGGACCAGGACTCTTGAATAATAAATCTAGTATAGTATAGGTAAATATCTTTTGATTTTTTTTAAAAAAAAAGTACATTAGACAAACCATATTCTACTAGTTGGATTTGTCCTCCAGATTTTGTAACTCTGAAAAATTCAGAAATCAAGTTTGGCCATAATTTGAAAGGTAAAATAGTGGCTACATCTCGTTGATAAACAAAGTCGAAATGATTATCAGGAAATAATAAAGATTGTAAAATATCACCATATTGAAATTTTACATTGTTTTCCTTCTTTATCTGACCAGCAGAGGAAGAAGAAGAAGGTATAAAAGAAGTAGAGGTAGGAAAGGTAGCTAGATTCCAACCTTCCTTTTCTGAAGGAGGTACGACATCAATACCAATAACTTGGCAATTTGGGTAATCATGAGCTATTTCGAGTGACCACAAACCTAATGTAAAATATAATTAATTTCTGTTGTTTTTGTATGCATAAACTTTTTTTTTTTTATAAAAAAAACTTGCCTACACCACATGCACTTTCTAAGATTTTTGCAGGTTCCATGAGTTGAACATGAAGATTGTTCTTGAATACTTGTTTCAAAACATAATGCTAAATAATAATTTAATGTTAGTTGATGTTTGTTGTTCAACATGATCAACATTTTTCCCATACTTGTCTTGTTTGTCTAACCACAAAAAAAAAAAAAAAAAAAAACCGAGATAACACAAGGTGAGTATAAATATTACAATACACAAAATACACACACACACACACACACACAATGCAATATTTGCTTTACCTATCACGTTCTTTTTCAGCACCATATTCATAAACCCAAACTTCTTTACTCTCTCTTTTTCTACCAACTTGATCCAATGAACGAAATGAAACTGAAGGAGCGCTTGTTGTAGTATTTATTATAAAGCCATCCGAGTATTTTACTGGTAAAGAAGTAGATAATTTCTTTTGTTGCTGATGTTGTGAATGAATATCATTCATAAAAGAATGAGCAAATTCATCATAAGAAGATCGTATGTGAGTTGGTGTATCTGGTTCACCTTCGTCACTTGTAATAGATGTTGATGACATGCTTCGAGTATCTCGATAAGTTGTTGAAGAAGATCTACGTTGTTGCTGATAGACATTAAACGAACTTGCTGCGGAGAGAGACACAAGAGGCGTAACATGGTCCGTTAATACAAGTTGATGTCGTATTGGACTTACAATTACTGGTTGTTGTTGTTGTTGTTGTTGTTGTTGCTTCTTTGTTTGTTGCTGCTTTTTTGGCAGTAATCTCGAAGTTTTTGAAGGGATGATGCGACTATTTTCCAATTGTTGGTAATCCTGCGTATTCAAATTTCCTGCAAGACTCGTCTTAGCACTGCTAATCGAGGGTCGAATGCGTCTTTGATTTGTATTGTCAATTAATCCATCTTTACTTGGTTGATTACCCATATTCTTTAGAATTTGGAAGATATGGAGTTAGAAGGGAGAGAAGGGAATACAAAGAAAGAGTAAAAATAATTTTTAGTGGGAAAATTAAATAAAAAGATGGTTGGTACTGTATACACAATTATACAAATAGAGTGACCCTTTCCATAGTGTGTGGGTATCCCACTTTAGAAAGGAAAATGACTTGTAGTTGCACCTTGCAAATATCAATCATTGATTGGCTTGTCATATATCCCGTAATGGATCAAGTATTGTGGGGAGATTGGTTTTGTGTAACTATTCAACATGTTGTTGTTGCTTTTTCCCGTTTAAAAAATTATCATCAGTTGTTCTGAGAATATTGAAAACTATATATTAAATTTGAGTATGCATGTGTGTACTTATTTATTACTACAATATAGTTTGTGTTTGTGCATATTTTACATTTATAAACATTTTGATAGAAAATGTTCACATTTAATAATAATTGTAATAATAAAAAACTTGCTGATTAGCAGTGTAAATGTTGTTGTTGTTGTTGTATTCTTTGTGCATGAGTATTTAGTGCCACAAAGAAGAACTTTCTTATTAACACGTACTTCAAAAATTAATTTTATATCTCATCTACAGCATCTGCGTGTTATTGGGCTGAGATAGTGAAAAAATAGTCTGTTTGTATATTGTTTATAATTAGAAAATTGCATCATTGTTGGCCATTTATTTCCCCAATTAATGTATGTATATATGTATATATACATGAAAGCATATATATATATATATATATATATAACAACTTTATCTATTATATTGAATTCATGTATTATGCAAATTTCGATTTATTATTATAGCAAATGGAAGGTTATACGCTTTTGTTTGCTAATTTTTATATAATTTGATTGGTGGCACCTTATGAATCAATCATGCTTTTTCTTCTTTTACTATGAGAATCATTATGAGAAGCTGAATCTTTTTTATTAATGTTGCTTTCTCTCGTATTTCAAAAGGCAAAAGATACTATATATTAATTGTAAATTATACAATTGATATCAATCAGTTGCCTGATTAACGTACAGCACTCAATTATGATTTGCTCTTTGTCGTACAATGTTTGATAGATGGTTGCAATATGGAATTCAAAGAAAGAAAAACCTCACGGTATATATGCTATGAAAAGCATAATAATCTATTTATTTTCAGTAACAAAACGACTAGAAATACTTAGGAGTTTACTATATTTGCACACAAAAATGTGGGAATAAATACTATTATAATGAAAATCTTCTCCCTTTCTTTTTACACATGCTTTTAATTTAACATTCAATGGCTTAACTACACAATAATTTTGACTAAATTAATGTAATTGAATTTCTTGCTTTTCATTTAATTATAACGTACTGCTAAGTAAAACATCGTGGGTATCCAAATCATGTGTTTTTGAATTACTCATCCTGTTGTCGTAGTTTAAATCGTAAACTCGATCAGGTACACCTGAAAACCATCGATGGGCTATATTAGCAGAGTTTTCACTTGAGATTCAGACGTTTCCGGAAAATATTTGGACGATTTCCAATTGAATTTCGGAAAATTATACAGTAGCTGTATATTGAGATAAAGCAAAAATGAAACCTAGGCAAAGTGAGAAGTAAATCAATTTAAATTACGAACAGTTTTGTACGAATAAAGTGTTGTTTCTAATGGTTGTTTGATATAGACATTTATATTTTACGAACTGAACTCATTCACAAATAACCAAAATTGAAAAGTGTAATGTAGTTAAATTTCAACACTTGAAATGATGCCTGAGACTATTTTAACCTAGTCCAAATCCTCTTCTCATCATCTATAAGACATGTTTTCATTTTGTCCCAACATTATCCTTACTCTATCTAAATCCCAAATCTCATTTCATCTAAATCTCATTCACATTTTACCTCAATCTTTTTTCTTATATTATCCTATATTTATTGCTATTTTTTTCTGAATTTTAAGTGAAAACCCCGTACTACGAGCGGCTCAATAATTTAGGCAGATTACAATTAACAAAGTGTCAGAAATATGTCCAAAATTGACATTTTATATTCAAATCAAATAATTAAACACCAAGTAAAGATCCGATATAAATGTATAATAAACACATAAACCCCCTTGTTATAAGTCTTAATATACAGAAGCATCCTAAAAATAGGCATGCATATACAATCTAAAAAAAAAAAAAAAGAATATTTTTAATGTAGCTACTAATTGAATCATGTCACATAAAAAAGATATCTATTTCATTCAGATAAGATGCAGAATGAATCATTTCATGTTTTATGCAGGTCCCATAAACTCAGAACAAAGCGCCTATTTAATGGGTAATCAAATTGCTTAGTAGAAGCATCCAGATCTTCATTGTGTAATAAAAGGCATAAATCACTCTAATTTACATTAGTGCCTCAAAACGTTTTTTATACAGAAATCTGCTGCGGTTTCTTGTTGTTATTGTTTGTTGCTTTTTTTTTTGCGTGAGGATAAAGATAGGAATAAACTGATATCATGCGTTACTTTCGCCACGCGAGAAGGTCATTACTTTTTTAATGTAAAAGTTACTTGACACGTGCTGTGCTTTGCTATGTGATTAACATTTTCTGTTTATGTAGATTTATTAATAAATATATTGTTTAGCCATAATGCCTCTAAATTTCTAAAGCGATCTCTGAGTCATTTTGATCGATGCAATTATTGTGTACTTATGAGGGAAATTGGCCTTTTGTTCCCTTTTTGTTGATGTATATATTACCTTAAGGGTATTGACACAATAGTTACTATTTTTTTTTTTTTTTTTTTTTTTTTTTTTGCAATATCTATTAATAACAACACGCATATATTTACGATATTAATGCAATGTGTTTCATGGTTTATACAATACTATTTAAACTTTACTGTTATGACAATACGTGATGTGTTCACTATTCTCATTTGCTCAAAAAATTACACCAAAGAAAAAAACTACTAAGCACTCTCAAAAAGCGATATGAAGCGCGCGCTCCACAAAAAAGAAGAAATAGAATTATACAAACGAGAAGATTGTGTATCCAAAATTTGGTTTATTTTTTCCACTCTGACCACTGTAACGCAAATAATCAAGATAACAAAAATGTGAGCTTTTTCTGATCGTATTGGTGCTAATTAGAATATATAAAAGCCATTCTAATCAAACAAAGTAATTGCTATATATCTTAAAAAGAACGGGCTGTGCATTATTTTAGTTTATGTTTGTTTGTAGTATAGCTGTTGTTTGAATGGAATTATTTCGCGGATTTGAGGTGTAAAATTGATGGTCTGGTGACCTAATGTAAGTGTGTGTGTGTGTGTGTGTTTATGTGTTTATGTATCACAAAAGTCATAGTAGTTAGCAGTGGGTAGTAGTAACAACTAAATTAGTGTGGTTGTTTCTGTTACTTGATAAAAATGCGCTGAGCAATGTTAATTTTTGGGATTGATTGGTTGATACGTTTGTCAATTAAACAAATCTTAATATGGTATTCAATAACTAAGCCCTTCATATAGAGTCAATTATGCCAACCATATACAACAAGTAAACAATATGATGTCAATTTCCACGCGAGTATTGTATCGAAAACTCTATAACTTTACTGGCACGTGCGTGTCAAACATAGGTTTTTTACTTTTTTCTTTTTTTTTTTTTTTTTTTTTTTTTTTTGATAGACAGATTTTAAGGAAAGGTACCTGATCCTCATCAATCCATAAAAGACCTATATGAAATAATTTCTTATTCTCCACGTTTCTATTGTTTATGTAGCGCAAAAAAAAAAAAAAAAAAAAAAAGAAGAAAAAAGAAAGGAATTAGAACCTTGTACAATATGCTATTTTTTTAACAACAAAATGTATACATTAAGACATTAGTAAAAGACACTAGCACTGTTATAAACAAATAGTATATAACTTATACGTGATTTTTCGAATTGTAATTCATGTCAAGTAAGCAAATTATGGCATTGTTGCACCTCGGCGTCCACCGATAAATTTGATTGCTCGAATGCTTAGCATAAATTATTGTATATCTTTTTTTAAAAAAAACTTACATAACTAGTAGTTTTAATACCTGACAAGAATAAAATAGTTTTTCCATTCAGAACAAAATAATCAAGGTTACACTTGTGATTCCGGCAAAAAGGCTCAAGTGATATCATTTCTCTCTGCAATGTTGAGATTTAAAGCTGCTCTTTATAATTCGCGGGGTATCATATAACCGTTGATTTTTCATGTCGTTTTTTTTTCACAACATTTAGAAAAATAGAAGTCGCCAAGAAACCCAATTTTAAACCAGGAAATTGGGAATTCGTCTAGTGGATCAGCCAGTATTAAATAGAGAAACCCGGAAGGTAGGATGAAATTTCAGAAATTACAAATTTCATTGTAAAAATGGCATTATTCCTTTTCTAGTTTCAAATTGAGATTTCTTGATCTGGGATAAATTTCTAAACAATCACTCACACGTTGTGTGGAGATAATTTAGTGGGGCACCTCTTTCTCTTTCTTTTTCTTTTTTTATTTTTACTTTTATATATATATATATATATGTATATATCAAAAAGGGTCATAAATTTTACATGAATTTTGCGGAGATGATTGAAATTTAACAAATAAAAAGTGCAACGAGATTTTTGTTAACAGAGCAAGCGCATACAAAAAAAAAGAGCTGTTGTTGTTTGTATAGAATTCCGTTCGGTCCCTAAAAGCTTGATTTAGTCATTTTGTCATACCATTGTTTAAATTTAGTTGTTGAAAAAAAAAAGTAATACCATTTCAAGCAATTTCAAAAAAAAAAAAGTTTATATAAAGAGCAAACTATTTGTTTAGTGGTTGATTTTTTCTTGAGTTTTTTTTTTTCTTCTTTTTTTGTTTTATATAAATTGTATAATAAAAAATGGCACACGCAATATTTAATGTTTCTCCAGTGAAATTCTTGACATCTATTCAAGATCATGTTTTTACAGTTACGCCTTCATTTAAAAATAAATTATATAGACAAAATAACAATGAAAATAACAACCAACAACAACAGCAACAACAACAAAATGATCAAAGAAATTCATCTAGTTCGCCTGTTACATTACAACTTACATTAGCAACTGATTCAAACATGGATCAAGAATTATCACAGCAATTACTACAACAAGAAATGACAGAAATTCCTTCTTCAAGTGTGCCTATTGATATACCTAGATCTTATCCATTAAATGTGCCAAATACTACAGATTACAACGAAGGTATTTTTTTTTTTTTTTTTTTTTCGTTTTTTCGTTTTTCTTGAAGTATTAAAGTATTAAATCATTATAGGTTTAGGTTTAATGCCAAATAATAACATGTTGTCTACTTCTTACACTTCCCATCATTCATCCTTCCAAGATAATCATAACTTAATTGCCTTGGCCAATAGTATACCAAATAACAACCAATCGCCTTATCTTCCTGCTGATGATTTGACGCTTTGTTTTGATGGATTAGCTGTAAAATCTCCCACAGGCTCTTATTATTCCCATCAGAATGGTGTCTACTCTCCACAACAAATTCATAGTCCAGTCAATATTGGGTCACCTCATTCACCTGTATACTTTGGTAGTCCTCAATCACCAAATTACAATAATACTAATTTCTTGGCAAATGATGTTCAACAGCAATATTCATTCGTTGGTAGTCCCAATTCTACACATTTTCTCGGTAGTCCTGCTTTAACACCTTTCATGAATGAAAACGGGTTTAATTCTTATCTTTCACCTACAAATCAACAACAACATTTGTCACCAATCAATAGTCCTTCTCCAACAGGTAGTTACGTTGGCCAAAATTACTTGTTTCCACCTACTGCAATTCAAACAGGAAATTATTCAAGACCCACATCTCCTGTACCAGATGATGTGATTTTAACTGCTTCTGAAGTCAATGATTATATCAATTCACCTTATTTATCTCCTTCTGTTACTTCAAACTCTGCTTCTCCTGCTCCTCTTGGACAACCATTAACTATAAATACTGATTTGAATTATAATCCTGGTGTTGGTGGTGATATATCTGAATTTTTATTTGGTAATACAATCAACACAGCAACTTCTAGCAGTGCTACTCCAGCCTCTCCTCTAACCACATCCAATTTGGATGATATGGAGTTATTCCCATCTGTTGTGAAACAATCCTCGCCACAAACACAAACATATACACAGCCACATCAACAATACGTTTTCTCTGAAGAAGATGAGGAAGAAGAAGATGAGGAATTTTATAATGATGAAAATGAAAATACAATAGTGCACAATAACAAGTCTATTAAAAAGATGACTCCATCTGGTAGAAAAGCAAAAATACACAAATGCCCTTATTGCCATCATACTAGTAATCGAGCAAACAATATGCGTGAACATGTACAGATACATAATCCAAATCGCCCTAAACCTCATGCCTGTAAATTATGCTCAAGGGCATTTGCTCGTAAACATGATATGAATCGACATTATATATCTTGTAAGAAACAACATACAAAACAATATAAACACAATAGCAGCAACAATCATATTCCCCAACAACAAATTACATAGTTAAATTTTTTTTTCTTTCTTTCTTTCTTTCTTTCTTTCTTTCTTCTGTACATTATACATATATTTCTCCCTGACTCTTTTTTACATTCTCCTAAACCAACCTTTCACAAAGCTGCAAATGTAAATAGATTATTATTATTGTTTCTGATTTTTCTCTAGAGCACATAAATACCATAAAAGACTCTTTTTTTGTATGACTTTCGCCACCAAACTTACCCCCTTTTTTTTTTTTTTTTACCACCACCACCACCACTATCATGACTACATGTTATTTGTAATACAATGTATTTTTATATAAATAAAGCTCTCTTTTGTTTCTCTCTACAGTATCAATAGTCATGTGAAATTACTTTAATCATACGAGGTTTGGCCTTGTCTTATAACCCGTAGAAAATGAAAAAAAGGGGGCGGATCAAATAATTCATAAACATCTATGTGTCACCTCGTGACAATTACAAGTACGTTTGATGTTTAGGTGTACCATGGTTCGGTGCTGTACAATCATTGAAGCATGCAGATCAAATATTGACTACGATCCAATAAAATTGACATTTTTAAATAAAGAGAAACGGTAGTTTCCGCTGTTGTAAATTAAATCTCTCAAATCGTACTACATTTTGTATTGTACCTCACCTGCATGTGTAAAATAATTATTTATAAACTTTCCTTATCTGGTCAAAAGAAGAGAGAATGGTAATTTACATTTAATTTGTACATTTAAATAATTGTAGTTATAAAGAAAGAGAGAGAGAGAGCGAGCGAGTGAAAGGCTTCTTTTCTCTCAGTACCATTATATCTGACCTTGACCTAGATTACATAAAAAACATGTACTAATAATATTCAATAGAACAGTAAAAAAAAAAAAAAAAAAAGTATTCTGAACTAACAGCAAATATAAGAAAGCCGCTTAAAATATAAATTTTGATTGCAATTCCAACATTACATCTTTGTGCATTACATAAAAGGCCAATTGGAATACTGCAGAATGGTAATTTCTCATCCAATATTAATGTAATTTTATTGCATGGTCGTTTAAATTCAATTTGATTCAGCTAAGCATTTCAAATATAAACTATATATATATATTTTTTCGTTTACCAGCGTATTTCACTATTATTGTCTAAAACTGAATAGCTTTATTGATGGAATCCTTAAAACACTGTCAAAACTACAGCACCTCTACTTTAAATTCAGACAAAATAGGCAAAACTTGGGATGAAATGAAAATGAGATTTGAAGATGATGAGAAGCAAATTTGAACAAGATTAAATCGATCTCAGGCACTTTTTCTCAATTTCGATTATTTTGAGCATGAGCCCAATTCATAAAAAATAAATGTATAAATTAAACAGCTATCATCTAGAAACAACATTTTATTCGTCCGAAGATTATTCACAATTTATACGAATTTGTATTCTCATTTTGTCTAAATTTTTTTTTTTTATTTTGTTCTGTCTCAATATACAACTAACAATCGTCCAACATTCAGTTGAGAATCGTCCTGAAATGTCTGAATTTCCTGTCAAAAACTAGTACATATGGGTTTAAAATGATTTTTCTCAAATTTCTCAATTTTATTAAAATTCATTAAAGCTGAATTTGCGGCACAAAGCATATAGCTAACATGCCTCAAAAGTCAAGAACTTTTGGTAGGTATTAAAAAAAAATTACCTAATTTTAGTCTTTAGCATTGAAATACCTGTAAAAATCTGAAACATTAGCACTGAAAAAGTTATATCAACTGCTGGAGATAGGTTATTTTTGGATACACCTTTTTAAATTAAAGTCAAACATCTCAGGTACATTGGTATATAATTTTTTCTTGGTGTTATTTAGTAAAAAAGAAAGTTATGTAGGGATGAAAAGGGAGACCCAGTGTTTAAGGAAAAAGCAGTAATTTTTATGGATTTTTGAGATTTTTATGAGGTAAAATATAAATCTAGGAATAGGTAGCGCAATGCACTCAATTCGTACGTATTTAGCAGTGCCTAAGGTATATTCTAAAAAGTGTTCAGTACAAAGCTTATCGTAGAAAAGAGGGCACACTCCAATTTTGCTGATAGGGTACTGTAAAAATTCAATTTTTTAAAAACTTGGCTTTTACTCAAGCAGATACCTACATAAAAAACAGTGAAATACATTTTAACTCATGAATTTTACTAGCTTTTTCGGGTGTATCAGAACAGTTTAATATAGTTCGTCAATTATAAATTGCAACAAAACTAAGCAAAATATAATTTTATACAGTGATTATTATTTGTTTTTTTTTTCATTGATTAATTAGACAGAAAAGCAATTAACAATGATGGTATATAATCATTTAACGTATAGAATAAAAATATAAAATTTAATGATGAAGGCTTAATCTCAGTGAGCCACAGCAATCAAAGCTGGACCTCAAGTAAAAGTTTTCGATTGAGGCTTTACTAGTATTCATCTTTGCTTTGTATTCGATTTATGGAATTAGGCACTTATAACGGGTATAACTTGTTCGCTTAAACATGGAAATTACGTATTTTGTGCCCAAATTATTTCGCAATACGCTATGTAAATTCAAAGGGTTTAGCCTAGGAATATCAAACTGTTTTGGGATACTGTACGCTTCTCTTTTTTAAAAAAAATTTTTTTTTATATCAATGCTACTAAAGAGTGTAGCTCCAGGTATCATAAGTGTACTGACGAAACGAAAGATTAACGTACATTTAATAACGCAAACGCCGTAAATTTGAAAATTTAGAGAATTTTCATGGTTTTCAATTGTTTTATTCCCAATTCTCAAATCAAAACATATATGATAAAACTAACCAATGAATCAAGACAAGAATAGTACAATCAGACTCTTTTGCTTGAACTTTATTGATTTTTGACGCCCATATTAGTCTTAAATCCACCAATTGAGGTCTAAATGGTGCATATTTTAAGAAATAGTTACTCTACATATATACAACATTTTTGACTAAAATAAGCTTTAAAAATGTCTTTAAACCAAGTTATTTGGTATGAAATTTTTTTTATTTAAAGATTTGCTTATATCTTTTAGATACAAACGCTCTGTTTACATAAACAAAATTGGAAAAATAGAAAATGAACTTTTTGAAAGATATATCTTTTTCAATGGTTTTTTTTTTTTTTTTCAAGAATTTTCATGCAATTACAATAATGTTAATATCAATTATAACCAACAGAATTTAAATTTACTATTGACTATATTGCTATTATAACATTTAATGTGGCAATAATGACAACAGTGTTCATATACAAATCCATTTTGATGTGACCGGGGGAGCAGTGACAGTTTTCATTAATAAGAAAAAAAAAAAGCCAAAACTCTTGAACAAAGCTTCATCTACAAATTGCATTGAACATTTTATCATGTCAGAAAGCAAAGGAATGTTTGCAATGTTTGGTGCAGTAGCGCCTGCGTCTACACCATCTCCCATTAAAAAGGCCGAAGATATTAAAACTAAAGAAGAATTAGCCCGAGAGGCAGCATATGCTTTGAAACATAAAAGACGAATCAACGACGCAGCAACAAATTTAGCAACAAATTCCAGCAATAGTGGTGGTGGTGGTGGTGCTTGGAAAACTGCTACCAAGAGGGGATCAAGAGGTCTTGCATTAAAAGCAAGAGCAATGGGTAAGACAGTAACTGTTACCGAGAATAAAACACCTGTACCTGATATGGATGATGGAGATGTTGCTATGGGAGGAATGGGTGGCAAAAAGAAAAAGAGATTGTAAGTTGATATTTATGTTCAAAATAAGATATGATTTTTATTAAACAATTTTTTTTTCATTTAAATATAGTACACCCTACGGTGGTAGAGGTAGAACAAAACCTACTCAACAATTGCAGATCCAAAAACCCGAAGAACGAGTGGATATTTTGATTGCTGGATTTGAAGCAGGTACAGAAGCAGGAGTTGTACCATTTTTGATTCAGAAGTCGAAAAAGAAATGGGAACCTGTGGATGTTAAATTAGATCAAGGTCAAATGCTTTTAACTGTCAATGATCCTTTGATTGCTCGCATTTTGGTTCGTTTGGATGGTTATATTTTTGGTGCTCAACAACTTCGTATTCGACTTTTTGACCCTACATTGGCAGCAACATTAGCAACAACAGCTTCAGAACCAAATAGAAAGTTGACAACAATTGATATTATGCGAAATTTCCTCAAAAGTCGTTGGAATGGGGATATAAAATTCTTGAATTTGGATGATATGAGTGCAGATCCCATTTTAAAAAAATCTGCAATTAAACCACCTGGTGCACCAGGTGCTAGTGCCAGTGTTGGACCTGCTTTGATGAAATTAGCAGGCGAAATGTTTGCTGATGTTGTTACAATTTCATTTGCTCGCAATCATTTAAAGAATGTTCAACAAATTTCAACTTTGGCACAATATCTTCCCAATGTACAAAATCTTTCCTTGCAAGATAATTTAATTAAGGAGTATGATAATTTAGAGGCATTGAGCGGTACAGGAAAAATGAAATGCTTAAGAGAATTGTTGATGGCTGGAAACCCATTGCGTGAAAATGAAATGAAGCAGAGAGGAAATGATCGTGCTTATATTCGTCAAATGGTAAAGCGTTTCCCTTCTTTGGTATTATTGGATTCTTGTCCTGTGCAATTATCCGAGCATGAGATTGCTACTGTTCATAAAACTGGTCGTGTATTGCCTTTGGATAACAAGCCCAATTTCTTTGATAATGAAGTAAGCCAAACTGCTGCAATTGACTTTATTTCCAAGTATTATCAGCAATTTGATACAAATAGAGCCATGTTGGGCGTTCTTTATGACAGCAATGCTATTTTCTCGGTAACTTCAAATGTAAAATTGAGAGCTCAACAAAAAATTAGAAGAAAGGATAAGAAGAAGATGATGGATGATGAAGAAAAGCTTACTTGGGCATCTCTTAGTCGAAATTCAATGGGAAAATCGAAGAGTAAGTTATTAAAAGTAAAATCTGATTGTTTGATTTTAATAGTTTAATATAGGACAAGAGGGAAAGGGCCTCATGGTTGGACCCGAGGTAATTGGAACAACAATTTGTAGATTACCTTCCACCATACATGATTTGCAAAAAGTCCAAGATTTTGTTATTGATGCTCACCAGTCTCCTGTTGGTCTTTTAATTAGTTTACACGGTGAATTCAAAGAAGAAGAATCCACACCACCTCTTTCATACGATCGTACCTTCCTTCTTCGCCCTGCAACTCCAGATTCACCGTAAGTTTTCTTACAGCCCTTGTAATTTTATTTCATTTACTAATTTTCATTCTAGTGCCATGGCTTCTGGATGGCCATATATTATTATGAACGACATGTTATGTGTTCGTGATTATATTGGTAATCAAGGTTTCAAGCCTCAAGCTGTCATTCCAACTAGTATCTTTGCTTCATATCCAGGCGTATAAGCCTAATATATTTGCAATTTTCTTCTCACTTCCGCTTTTTTTTTTCATTCTAGATAGACATTATATTCCAAAATTTAATAACAAAATTCATATATTTATTTCCATATATTCTTTATTAAAGAGCAAAATAAATTAAACCATTACAACTTGAAACATCATGGCAAAGAGTGGCATTTTTATTTTCAAATACATACCAAGAAATCTCACACTACTCACAAAAATGCATTATATATAATCCCTCCTGTTATTTTATGCTAAACAAAAAATACATAAATGAAGTTCAGATGTCAAGGTTTATTTTCATGCAATTTTTTGTCAAAACCCTAATTTTAATAATTTAGAAAAATTCTTTAAAACTAACAAAGCTGATAGAAAAATAGCTCCGCTTCGCTACTATCTACAATATTTTTTCAATCAAGTTTGTAAACCCTGAACTATAGCTACCGCCAAACATTGCATAGTGATTTAAATGATGATACGCTTCATATATAATTGCACGATCTTCTCTTCCACCTTCTACCAATTCAAGTGATGTATCGTTTACAAGTGCATCACTATAAGCATCAAAGCAATCTTGAGTAAAACCTCCAAACATTTTCATTATACCAAATTCAGTTTCATAGTGACCATAGAATGAAGCAGGATCGTAAATTAAAGGACTTTTATCTGAAGCTTTTGCTGCCATGTTACCATTCCACAAATCACCGTGTAGTAAAGATGGATAAACATCCCCCAATGCATCTTTTCCAAGCCAATGCTCAAGTCGTGAGCAAAGAGATGTCCCTAATCTATCAATATCTTTGTTTTGACCTCTTACTTGCTTTAATAATGGTTCTAGTCGTTGTGTTTTATAAAACTGTAGCCAATCAGAGGACCAATTATTATCTAAAATGGTTGTACCACACCATGAAGTAACATCAAACCCAAATTTATTTTCTGCTGATGATGGGCCTGCATGTAATTTTGCTAGTAACCGACCCAATTCTTTTTGTGATTTAGTATTTGGATTCGTCATCGGAACATACTCGGTTACGATATAGGCTCTATCATTAGCATGATGATGTATAGGTTTTGGTGCAAATCCGGGAACAGCAAGATTTATACGTTCTAATGCTAAAGATTCAGCAATGAACCAATCTTTTGCTTTTGGATCAGAATTTGTCTTTTTAAACGTTAAATAAAATAGGTATAGATCTTTTTTTTTTCAAAACTATACTCACCTTGACGAAATAGTCTCCATTGTCTGTAGCATAACAAGCTGCTTCGCTTATACATCCTCCTCCCAATGTCTTTACATTTTTGACACTTGTACAGAGATTCAATCTTTCGAGTTCAGATGTGATAAATTGCTCGATTTCTGACATTGTTATATGGAAAAGAGAAAAGAGAGTATTTCATCAATGCAAAAGATTCTATTTCACATCTAGAAGTTGTGTACTTGACGTCACACGGATTTCTCCCAATGCTTTAGTATATTTGCCAAATAGTAGGATTTATGTTTAGCGTTTTGTCAATAATGAATGCTAAATTTTAAGATTTAATGATGTAAAATAATTTGGTGTATTTTGTTTGTTGGCCATGTTAACTACACCAAAAAAAAAAACCAGTCTAGCAACAGAATGGTAATTAAAGAAAGGAGAGGATTGCATTTACAACAGTTATACGTCATTGACATGCTGAAAGCTTAAAACCAGATCATCTGAGTTTTTAAACATTGGAAATAGATGAGCAACCATCACATATCTAGCAGTAGCCAAAAGCACTATTTTTACCATTGCAAAACTGAGACATGGACTAAATTAATATCACGATTATAAAGCCTAATTTTGTTCAATAAAAATATTGAAAATATAAGAGTCTAGTAGTAGTACGGTACAGATCATTCCCCTTTTTGTATGTGACTATTGCGTTTGCCATTGAACCTCGAAAAATTTTATAGATTGCGAACGCGTGTGTTATTAAATACCATAAATTAAGCTATTATGGCAATCTCTGATGAAGAAGCAACAGCTCAACTTGAGCGATTGCAGCAAAAAATTACAAGAGGCTTACAAGAAATTGATAAAAACTTTGCAGAAAGCAATAGAATCCTTAGTTCTTTAATTATACCCGAAATTGACAGATATGCAGAAGAAACTGGTCGAATCTGGTCTTATTGCAAAGTAAATATTGCTAAATAAAACATGCGTAAAATATGTTAAACATATATATCTAATTAGATTTGGCTTTATTTCTTTAAATCCATGGATCGAGATGTCGAAGATACACCAAGATATCGCTCTTCTACAGGAGGAACAAATCGGCCACCACATACAACTGATTCAACAATGGATTCAATAGACCAATCAATATGGAGTCCTCAATTAAGCCATGATGCAACAATGCAAAATATTACAGATTTGGGTAATCTTAGTCGACTTCGAAGGAGCTTACAGCAACCACCATCTACTACATCTCAAGATTCTGTTGAGGGTAACTTTAGAAGGCCATTACCAAAAGGAGTGCGACCACCTCATAAAGCAAGATCAATATCGCCATCATCTACTACATCCTCATCTATAGATATACATATGGCATCTCCACCTCGTACTATACCACTTGGACAAGCGCCATCATCATTAGCTGGAACGCCTATGCGAGATGCAGCAAGAATTTTGACAGAGAATGTATTTCAAACAGCTGGTTATCATAGTTCAGATGATGATTCATCTGAAATTGTCCCTACTCGTGGTAATAATAAAAGAGCTAAAACAGATAAAGCTGCTGTTGATAGTGATGCGAACGCTGGTAAAGCATGGGATGAAACTAAT
The DNA here is from genome assembly GCA_016758945.1 of Mucor plumbeus. Classification (NCBI taxonomy): domain Eukaryota; kingdom Fungi; phylum Mucoromycota; class Mucoromycetes; order Mucorales; family Mucoraceae; genus Mucor; species Mucor plumbeus. The sequence continues at coordinate 55,640 of JAEPRC010000192.1, forward strand.
ATTATGGAAGTGGATGATCCAGAAAGTCGAGCCAAATTTGATAATTTTCTTCAACAAAGGCAAAATCGAAGAATTGATTTAAATGAAGAATTACCAACATGGGGCCAAACAGCGAATTCGCCTAGTAATAGAAGTTCAAGATTTGAGCCACCATTGGCCAATACACCGACAACAGATCGAGTATTAGAAGGAATTATGGCTGCAGATTTACAACAAGAACAAGCAGATTATGATGGTGCATATGAATTTTCTGATGCAATGCCACATGATAAATTTGAAGAATATCAAGCAAAAGACAAGCAAAGCATGAGTGGATCTGATTTAACATTTCATTCAGGATCAAATATTACAATGGTTTCTGGAAGCACAGGTCAGATACCAGCTAAATTTGATTTGCAATATTTTCCTCAAAAATTCCGTATCCCGCCTGCATCTGGGCAACTAACTAGGATTTATAACTATTTTGCTGAAAGACCTGGAAGCATGTTGACAATTAACGATGTTTTTTCACATTTGGATGAGATTTCAGTTGAAACTATTGGATTATTGATTAATCTATTGACTAGAAAGAGATTTCTCAAAAAAGTTGGAAATAAAGAAGCATGGACGATTAGACGATGATGATATTAAAACGGGTAAATCATTGCTATGAATACTACTGTTATTTTGGTGGAACATGACGTACATTGAGATACTTGATTTGATACAAATTCCTTGTAACCGACGTCATTTGGTCGTATTTTTTGTTTAAAATCGAAAAATCTAATTTTTTTTTCTTAAGAAATAAATGAATTCAATTTTTAATATTTACTTTCTTTTCTCTTTTCTCCTTTTTTTTTAAAAAAAAAATTTTGATATAAAAAATATAACATTATGCTTGCACAAATTAAGAATATTTTTAAACAAAAAAAGACTTATCCAAATAAAGGTAATTTGTCAAATTCAATTCTTTTAAATGGATAACTCGTTATTCAACAAATCTCCATTTTAGATTTAACTGCAGAAGAAAAGCAAAAAAATAAGGATGTAGCAGCTCGTATTGTTCAAGAAGAAAAGCAACGTAAAAACGTTTTGCCCCAATATCCTGGTTTAGAACGTTTTGAAATGATTGAAAAGATTGGAGAGTAAGCAGTTTTATTTTTATTTTTAAATGTTGTAATAGATGACTCATCATCATGTAATCTTTCTCAGGGGCGCGTTCTCTTTTGTGTTCAAAGCAAAAGATACTGTAACAAATAATGAAGTTGCCATTAAAGTTGTCAGAAAACGAGAATTAGATGCATCAGAGGTAAATGCAAAGTAAAATTAGCATTCTATAAATATGTTACCCTAACTATAAATTTCGCATTCAGCATGGTCAAAGTCATTTACATCCAAACATGAAGAAAAAGACAAAAGCTACTGAGAGAGCAAATATTCTTAAAGAAGTACAGATTATGCGTAACATGCAACACAAAAATATTATTCGACTTGTTCAATTTTCAGAATCGGATGATAACTACTTTTTAATTTTGGAATTATGTAAAGGTGGAGAACTTTTCCATCGAATTGTCCAATTGACTTATTTCAGCGAAGATCTTGCAAGACATGTTATTGTTCAAGTAGCTGAAGGTATTCGTTATCTTCATGAAGAGTGTGGTGTAGTTCATCGGTAAAATAATAGATTAATTGCTTTTTACATGTTAATAGATGCTGACAATTTTGTTCTTTTTTTTTTTTTTTTTTTTTTTTTTTTTTTTTTTTTTTTTAGTGATATCAAGCCTGAGAATATTCTTTTTGAACCTATCCCTGTTATCAAAAGGGATAACGTCGAAAATCCATTTGGTGATGAAGATAAAGAAGATGAGGGTGTATTCACTGAGGGTGTTGGCGGTGGCGGTATTGGTGTTGTTAAGCTTGCCGATTTTGGTTTATCAAAAGTTATTTGGGATAATTCCACCCTAACTCCATGTGGTACCGTTGGCTACACTGCTCCCGAAATTGTTAGAGATCAAAAATATTCTAAATCTGTAGATATGTGGGCCATTGGTTGTGTACTTTACACCATTCTTTGTGGTTTCCCTCCATTTTATGATGAATCTATTCGCGCTCTCACCCATAAAGTAGCTCGAGGTGAGTATACTTTCCTCAGCCCTTGGTGGGACCCTATCTCTGAGTCTGCAAAGGATTTGATTAGTAATTTATTGACTGTTGATCCTGAGAAGCGCTATACCATTGAAGAATTCTTCAAGCATCCTTGGGTTACTAAATCTCAATTCCCTCCCCCCGCCCTCACTGATGAAGAGTTACTTGCTAAGTCTTTGAGTGAAAAGAAAATTAAATCAAATGATCCTCGTGCTCAAGCTATGCAAAACGCTGCTTCTAAAGCCGCTGCTGCCCAACATGAAAAAAATAGACAAAGCCAAGCTTATAACGACCTCAACATAAAGCCGGCTACTCCTGTTACCAAAGAAGGTAAAGCTGCTAAGAGAACAGATGTTTTCTCTCCTGGTATTACATCAATCAAGGAAATTTTAGATATCACTTATGCTGTACAACGCATGGGCGAGGAAAAGAAGAAACGTACTGGTAATACACCTGCCATTAACACAGCTAATCAACCTCAAGCATTTGGTGGTTATGATTCCATCTCTGAAGAAGACGAGGACGATTATGATGAACTTAATTCTGACGATAGTTCTAATGAAATGAAGGTATCACCTACCAGCCGTATTCAAAAAGATGTCATTGCAATGGCCGAGCAATTAGTTCAAGACGGTAAAGGTATTGCTCCTGCTGCTTATACAGCAACCCCCGAACAAAAGTTACAAACATACGATACTCTCGCTACACCTACCTCCAGGAGAAAGCGTAATATGTTTGAACTTGACATGTCTAAAGCTACTTTATTAAGAAATAGAAAAGTAGTTGAGTAAGTTTTTTTTTTTCATATTATAATTTTTAATCACCATCATCTCCTTCCTCTCTCTCTCTCTCTCTCTCTCTCTCTCTCTCTCTCTTTCTGTCTCATTCTTATTATATATTTGTATATTTCTATTTTCTTCTAAATTAGATACCCTATTATTGTAAAGCATTAAAATTAAAAAAAAAAAAAAAAAAAAAAATCAAATTATGGGTTAAATCTGATTGATGTATATTATTTCGAAATTGAAAGAAATTTATTAAATGAAAATGATTTTTATAATATTTATTATTAACCTCACCATGGGAATACTTATGAAAATACACCTCCAGACTCAGTGATCAAAACTTGATGTTGGATCTGCTGTTTTCAAAGAACATTTATTCAACCGTAAAAAGAGTTATACATAATTGATTTTAAGAAAATTGTAAACGAGACATAAATGAAACAGTATTTTTACTTTGAACATAAATCATCTAAATATGTCATCAATATTTTCATAATTTAGTTAACAGTAATATTCAATCTTTTATCAATGCCGGTACCTCCTTTTATATGAATAAGATAATTTACAAGATTGTGCATTCTTCTTTTTATCTACTAAAAGTTCTTCAATTGGAAATAGTTCTTCTATGAAATTTTTTAAGAGAACTATACTCCATCACAAAAGATACTGTAATAAAGTAACCAATATAAGCAGGTCAATTACAACAACAACAGCTTTGATCAAAGCACCAAAAGAATCCAAAGATAATTGATTATTATTCGCAGTGCAAAAAAAAAAAAAAAAAAAAAAATTGAGACAAGCCTAATTACCATATCATAATAATATGTAATTTCACCATTTTATTACAAAAATTTATGGTGTCTATTTGTTATGCCAAATCAAAGTCTTGAGTGAATTCCAAGAATCGGAATCACGATAAATATATTGCATGGAAGCTCTAAGTGAAGGTTGAACTGTATCAGTTTCATGTCTGAATAACCACTATAGAATTCGAATTTGTTAGTACCATGAGTATATCATCATCACATAATTCAAATTGTTACCATCACAACACCCCATACGACGGCAGCAAAAACGGGGTAGGTATGTTGAGGCGCATCAATAATCTGTCTCTTTACAGGCACTTTGACCAATGCCAATACAACTCGAGAGAAAAGATAAAGAATGATCTAATCCCAAAACATTAGATATAAATCGCCTCTTTTGTTGTAATTTTCATGCTATCTTTACCTGTTGATTAATGCTATTGTTCTCACCAAAAACATAGTATCCACCAATAACACCAGCAATAAATGGGTGAATACTTGCCTCTTTACCACCATTTATCTTTTTTTGCACAATCATTAAGGTTTTATAGATTGTAGCAAATATACCCAAATTTTGTGCATGTTGCTTTGTTGCCCTGAAGATACCCTTTACCTTACTTTCCAGTCTATAATAAACAAAACCAATGTTTTTCAGTCTAAGTTTAACATATATTATAAAAAAAAAAAATCAAACTTTACGATCCAGTTTTGAACAGAATGGTCATTACAAGTGCATGAGGGAATCGTACTTTAGCACCATACACAACACCACTACGAAAGCCTTTTAGGATAGATAAAATATCATGATACTTGGGGTCAAGAACTAGTTGATTGAAAAACTCCATATTTTTTATTCTTTATGATTTTTCTTGTGTGGTAATTAAGATGAGTAAAAAGGAAAATAATAAAAAAAAATAGAAAACAGTGTGGAAATATGTAGATTTTTCTTTAGTATATATTGTGTGGGACCAATTAAGTATCATTGACTTTCACATGAAATAAATACAAAGTGGGTATCACCACAAGATCCTAAATAAAATTGATTTGTGATGACAAGGTGCTGCATCAAGTCCGATAACAATACTGGTACTGTCCGAACCGCAGTGTTTTATATAATACAGGTTGCTAATTTCAGTATAGAGTTACACTCCATTAGTTGTTCGTCAACAAAATTTGAATTCAATTAATAGACAATATCTATGCTAAAAACTATAAAATATTGCGCTTTCATACTAGATGTTATCTTTTTTTCTATAGCTATATAGCCTCATGACAAACAACATTCACGCTGTGCACCTTAGTTACTGCTAAATAGATATGAATTGGCCACATTATGCTATCTGTTTCTAAATTTATTTTGTGTCTCATATCTCACAAAAAGCTCAGAAGCAGGTAATATTTGCTACTTTTTCCTTGAAAACTGGTCCTCAATCTTTGTCTCTCACCTAATTTTTTTTTTCACTAAATAACATTGACAGAAACTTGTATGTAGATGTACCTGTGGTGTTTGCAGTGGAATTACATACTAAAAGCTTGATAATCATAAAATAACTTAATTTACAAGTATCACTCACAGAGTTCATGCCACTTGAAATATTAAAGTGCAGCAATAATAAAGAGATACTCAAAGTGAACACAATAACAAACGCATGCGAAAATACAAAATACTTTTGAACCAATACATGTCGTGTGAACGATAGCACCCTTGATCACAGTGCAATCGATTACACAAATGACGTATATTTCAAGAAGTATTTTACCTAATTCAATAAATAATAATAGCAAAGATATTAGGTTTAATCAACTATTCCCCTGTGTCATAGTTACACTACCAATGAATGAGATTTCAAGCACACATTAGATATTTCCACCTTAAAACCAAGGTTACCTAAATAAATATAGTCAATAGCTCCCAAAAGGCCCACATTGTCGCATTTGACATATATAACCCTTTATGGTCGATGCTTTGCATGATTTATCCTTTCAATATGATATCAGTAACAACAACTCAAAATTAGAAGATTACTCCATTCAAGTCTGATGGTATACAAGTTCTCTAAATCACTATAAATACCCTCATACTTTTTTAATTATATTTAATCTTCAGAAATCTTTTGTAATAAAACTTTAACTGATTATAATTGTATTTCTACCGCTTTTATTTTTATATTTTTTTTATTTTAGTAAACAACTTCGTTATTTACTGCATGCTGAACTAGGTATTATTCCCCTACATAATAAATTAAAAGCCATTTCATTTGAAGCTATTATACCATGCAATTAACCATTAAAGACGAGCCGAGCTTTAGACGAGCTTGGTCAAAACTCGTGAGACGAGTCGAGCCTTGTGCTACACGAGCTCGAGCCGAGTTTTCAAAAAAGCTCGTACGAAAGATACGAGCTTTGTATTATTTACATTTTATGACAATTAGTAAATGATATAATATTACTAAACATTATAAGTTTGCCTTACTTTAGTCATTTATCGCTTGACAGACAAAATAAAGCACTTCTGCCACATTTGAGTTTTTGAAAAGAAGTCAAAAGCTCGTCTTCCTCAAACGAGCTTTAGTCACACACAAGAAAAGCTCGTATGGGGTGAACGAGCTTTTTTTTAAGCTCGTTTAATTTTAACGAACCTCGAAAAAAGGTCGGTAGGGTAAAACAGGCTCGGCTCGTTTTATATGTCTACATGCAATCCAGATAAGAGATTATAAATGTATAAGCCATAAATAATCAAGGATATTCTAAAACATCAAAGATATTAAGAGTAATTCATAATGTGCTGTATCATAAATAAAAATAACCTAAAATACATGCGAACCAAATAGAACAAGTATGTGTTTTCCTGAACGCATGTTTGACAACTGAAATTGTCCGATATAGGAAGTCTTTGTCGGTTTTTTGTCAATTATTTATGTTAAATATCAACTCAATTCCATATTGAATCTGACATTTAAATGAAATTGAAATAGTATAAATACTTTTAGAAACCAGGATCTGATGGCTCCTGGCTTCCTTTTTAACTTAATAATAAAGACCCTACGTTCTCCGAGATATAATCACTTGTAGTCTTCTTTATTGTATTGTATTGGAAATAATCGTTATTTACTTATAACTCTCAGTCTTCACTGTATATTTCTACAAAAAATTATTATTTTTGAAATAACTTAATTGGATCCAGCAAATTTTTGCAAGGTCAATGACATGAATGCAAAAAGTACGCGGCTCGATATAACAATATAACGAATATTTCGTGATCCATAGACTAAAAAAGTTAAAAAAAAAAGCACTAAGGGTTTGTTATACTTAAATATGTTATAGAGCATTTTCAAACAAGCAAGTTTCACTATTAAACATTCTTGGCACTAGGCAAAAATTTATAATTTACCCGGCGGTAAATTATAAGGAATGATTCCATTAACGTACGTGAATTATATGTGAATTATTAAGTGAATTAAACTCATCTTATTTGAAGTAAGCTTGAGATTCAGTGATCACTTTTGCTTTATTTAGTAATTG
>JAEPRC010000193.1:0-62342 GCA_016758945.1 Mucor plumbeus
TGATAAAGTATAAAATGAACTGATAAAATATAATGAATGTTAAAATATAAAATGAACTGATGATAAATTATAATGGGTTGTCAAAAATGAAAGATGTCAAAGATAGTGTTTCATTAGAAACATTAGCTGTAAAGTCAGTTTATGCAATCTGATTTGCTACAATAGTTTAGCTGTAGTTTATTAAATGTATACGAAAGAATATCTATGAGATAAAAACTGATCTTTATTATTATTATATGATTTGATATTTTATACCAATTAAAAAGGTTACAAACAAGTATGTGTGTACCTGACAGTAACTCTCTTTTTGTTGATACTTCTTTTTCTAATAAAACATCTTTATTAAAATCAAATATTTACAAGCTTTTAAACTGCCCTTCAATATTGTATTTTCAAATTACTCCTGAAACAGACAATTCTCAGGTTAAACCAATTTATGCGGACTCAAGAATAAATCAAGCATGATAAGTATCTTTAGCTTTCATCCCAAATAATTATATTCAAAAACAACAACACATTTAACCCATATATAAGTAATCTTTTCTTATCTTACACGGATGATAATATAAACATCCCATTTATTTTATTTTGTCTATTTTACCAAGGAACTTTTAACAGAACATTAACTAAGTGTTGTATTCCACCAAGTATCATACCTTATCGCCTTCTATAACTAATCAATAGATTATACAATCCATTGATTACTATTTGGAATATGAAAGAACAAGTCTAGAACCGGATATAAGAAACGCCTAGTTTATTATTTCTCAATCAATCAACCAAAAGGCTCGGACCACTCAAATCATGACACCATACTCTTTAACCTCAACGGTTAATCATTCAAGTAGCTGTCAAGATACAGTATATCAAATTACAATCCAGGCACAACAAGCGCAGCATTGAAACAAGGCAATTCACAAGCTCTACAATTACGGCTTAATTATGATTGATTAACATCAATCCATAAATTACTCTCAAACAGATCTAATAGTTCAATACCGCTCTTAATTGTATCTCAGGAACTCAACACTAAATCATTATAAAAGGCAATACTTTTATATCTAAATAAACCTTATCTTATTTTTATTGTACAGTTGAAGAACTGATTAATTACACATTCTTTTTTATTGTACTCTTTTTTAAATATATTATCGCAAATCCGATCTTATATAACACCAGCAACTTAACAAAATATTCAAAATTATGGAATAACTGACAGTCGACAGAGCAACTGCCAAATAATTCGGTAACTAAATAGTATAAATAGAGAAGTAAAATAGTATCTTATTGTTGATAACCCATAATTGAATAAAAAAGAATTTAAACAGTATCTCTTTAAGCTTTGTTTTTATGAAATTAAACCCTTTTTATTGCACCAAAGACTTTCTTTTTTTTACGCATTTTTGACGATACCTCTACGAAAAATCTATATTTCAAAAAAAAACTTAATTGGTCCTTATAAAGCTCACTGAAACCTACAGCAGGGATAAAAACAACTGCTGCTCAATTTTGATTTATCAGAATTAGGAATTACCAAATTACCAGTTCAGAGCATTTGCCAAACCATGATGTTTGACATGCAAATCATAAAATGCTGCATTCCATGCGTTTATCATCATGCTATTATAAAACTACAGAAGAATGATTCTATTATATTCACACAATATCCACATTTTCATCCTAATTATATCATAATGCACATTTAATTCACTCATCCAATTAGTATATATACCCTCTCTGTAAGCTCAGAATAAAACGGTACTTTTTCATTTGCATAATCTTATACCTTTACCTTTTGATAATTCAAATTTAATGAATATTTAGAAATTCACTACAAAAAATCCCAGAAAAGGAAAAAACCATCCAAATTTTTTCCATACTTAAATATGTTTTAAAGAGCTTCAAAACAAGTAAGTTTTATTATTATGTAAAAGGGTTAGTGCAACTTAATTTTTTGTAAAGATATGAGAGTTCAAATATTTTAATTTTTAGACGTGAAATATCTGTAAAAATCAGAAATATTAGCACAAAAAAAGTAGTACAAACTATTTGGGATAAGATATTTTGGAAGCGCATATTTGGATTAAGTTTGAACATCTCTGGTATATTGACATATTTTCATTTTGGTGTTATTTACTGAAAAAAAAAAAGCCGAACAGAGATGAAAAGTCGGGCTTATTATACTTTCAAGAAAAAGCAGTAGGTTTTACTTGCTTTGAGTTTTTTTGTGAGATATAAAATATTTGCAAGAGTAGGTAGTATGATTTGGCCATCTTAGATATATGCATATTTAGTGTCTAAGGTACACCATTAAAACATTTAGTATGTGGCTACTCAGACAAAAGGTGATATAAAGTCTTAAATATATCAACGTTTTCTAAATTATTATTCGTCATCGAATACTGTAGCAGTAATTAATCTGCGGTTCCTAAAAGATTTTATATATAACACAAGCTGAAGAACGCTTTCTTCTTGAAAATACTATTAAAATGATTATTAAACATTTTTTAAATTAGTGAGGTATTCTATAAACCATAAAGCAAATTAAACCCAATTCTTATTCATGGACATGAGAAATACCTAGCGTTGGCAAATTTAAATGCTGATCGTTGTGGTTTATGCTTTGGTCTCCTTAATGATACGGATAAGTGTATGAAATTTCGACAAAAATAATTTAAATAGACATGTCGATACCCTTAATGGAAGTCTAATGCGAAGGCGAAAACGCGTTTGTGCATGTTGTCTACCGTAGATGACAAAGAGTAATTTATCTAAAAATAATGATAGAACATAATGCAAATTGCATCAAACATTTTTGCTTGAAGTAAGGGAATATTAAACAATAGCTTTTTATGTGTTTTCTAAACCATATAGCTTTTATAGGAGCACAAATTAAACTTTGCTGATGTTCTCCTGGTGAACAATGACCAAATTTTTATTAAATTGCTCCTTTGATTAATTGGGCCCTCTAATTACCTGAGTGTAAAAGCTGTAATATTCTGTACAACAATAAAAGGAGCAAATGATATTGTATTATCACCAAACTGGCAACCTTTTTCTTTTTTTTTCTTCTTTTGATTCTATATACAACAATGTCTACAAGACACGCTAGAGTAGCCGACAAGGAATTAAATGACAAACACACAAAAATTTTGGTTGACTTATTACAAAAGCCAGAAAACCGAAAATGTGCAGATTGTAAAAAAAAAGGTAAGAAAACAAGTACTTATTTTTTTTTCGACTTGAAACTGAAGTTCTAAACAAGATCCTCGATGGGCTTCTTGGAACCTGGGTATATTCATTTGTATTAGATGCTCCGGCACACACCGATCTTTAGGTACACATATTAGTAAAGGTAACATTAAACAGAGACGATGGAATTGTCCATGTTGCTAAAGTGAAAACAAACTGTAGTAAAATCAGTTGATCTTGATACATGGATTCCCGAACAAATCAATAGTATGGTCAAGTGGGGAAATCAACGAGCGAACATGTATGTGATATCTATTATGTAATTTTTTCTAGGCATTAATCATTGTACTATTAGTTACTGGGAAGCTGATTTGAACGGTAGATTACCAACCGAAAATAACATGGAAATGTGGATTCGTGCGAAATATGAGCAAAGAAAATGGGCAGCAAAGGGGCCAGTGCCTGATCCGTCTGATATTGTAAGATGGATTTGTTCAATTGTTATATTATGTTGATTTTAACGCTCATTTGTCTTTTGTAGCAAACGGACAATAGAAATGGTACAACAACAACAGTTTCACAGAAACCAGAAATCTGCAACAAGCCAAAAAGCCCTATCAAAGAATTCGGTCATCATTACCATTCTTCTTCTCCTTCTATCTCAAAAACAGATGAATCTAAACGCCCTACTACTATTAGATCAAACTATAGTAGCGACAGCGGTTCAACCTTTACCAGCACAATTAAAAAGTTAGAAATTTCACCTCCAACTAAAGCTAATAATGCCAAAATCAATATGGCTTCATTTCAAGAACAACTATCTGGATTGTCTTTAGGAGGGCAATCTTCTGGCTTGATTCCAAAAGCACCCCCTGGGAGTAATATGTCATGGACTAATTTTTTAACTGCCCATAAACCCGCTGATACCAATACCACATTGGCTCAAACGTCCACAGAAAGCCCCTTAATTCCACTTGAGTAAGTCCTAACTTGTTTTATAGAAATTAAAAATTACTAATCACGCAATGTGTATAGTGCATTTGCCAATTTACTCAAGCAATAATTTTACAAACTAATATATTTTTGACTGGAATATCTTCCGTTTCAATAATAATGAACATAACTTTTTTTTTTTTTTTTTTTTTTTTTTTTTTTTTTTTTTTTTTTTTTGTACTAATAGCTAATTATTATTTGACAAATATCAAGATTTCATGTATATTTTACTCATTAACACATTTTAATTATATTCTCGCCAAATCTAAAATCAAAGACTCTTAATACATAAGAAATTAAATCCAAATACGCTTGAACTTACTACTGGAGCCGAAGTACATGGAATAATTCCTATTTCTGTGATTACCAGAGAGATATACTTTGAAGGTGTAACATCGTACATTAAATTTAAGATACTTAAATTTGTCTGTTGTTTCCAATTAGCTAAAACGGGTGTTGTAGTATTACTAGTATAAACCAAACTATTGGGATCGCCCTTTTCATTCATAACAAGAGAATCAACTTGAGTACGATTAACAAATTTATAGGTCTCACAACACAAAATTACTGGAATCTGCTTATCTGAGGCAGCCATTGCAATTGCAGCAGATCCTATACGAGCATAAGATGATCCATTATTTAGTATGGCATGTGATCCCATAAAAACCTTGGTTACAGTTTTTAAAGCAACATATATACCAGAAATCAACGTGTATTTGCATTTAATCCCATTTATTACCAATTTACTGCATAAATTTTTTCCTAAATTTAAAAAGTTGCAAACAGTTATAATCCGTAAATACATACAAGTATATATAAGTACCTTCAAGCAATGGTCTACTATCAATTATGATTACCTGAAAGTCTTTTCCTGCTTTTTTGGCCTCAAGAAATATACGTTCTATCACTGAAGATTTTGCAAAAGTCAAAACCACATCACCATCTTCGATTTTTGTAAGAGCATATTGAGTAATTATTTCATCTGCCATGGTTATACGTTCACGAATAAAACGAGCAATTCGATCTTGCAGCATCTGCTGAGCATCTTGATCTGAAATTGGTGGATGCATAGCTACTAGATCAGCCATAACTTTCTTTAGCCATCGAATACATTCACGGATGCTTAACGACATGTATCTAAATTTGAATAAAAATGCAATATGTGGATCCAAATGTTTTTGAATGTGGCGAACAAATGTAGCGTTTGCAGGAGGACAGTGGTCTTTGATTACTTGTGAAAATGTTTCTAATACAGCTACACAACGAGCATTGGACCCAACAATCTTGTATTGCGAAAATAATAATGCCAGAGAAAGTACAGCTGGATGCAGGTCTTTATTTTTGTCTGTATCAGGCTTTTTTGGTAATTCCAAGTAATTTAAAATACTCTTTTTTTGTTGATAATGATCACTTTTTGTTGCTACAAAACCTTTAGGTTTTAATGGATTATTAATTGAAGGCTTTTTATCCAAAGCATTAGGTGCATTAATAGTAGAAGAGGCAGCAGTAGCAGATACGCGTTTTTGTTTTTCTAATCTTTGCTTTTCTTGCAATGCTCTTCGTTCAGCTTTGGTTGCGGGTCGCTTTGCTAAAGATTGACTGCGTCCTCTAACAGTCTCTGAATTGCTACCACCTTGACTACTTCGTCTTCGAAGTCTATCTTCGCTTGCATTACTCACAGAACCTAGCCATTGTGTTTCATACGAAGAATTCATTGGTTGGCCTATAAGAGGTGAATTGATGGCTGAAGAAGCTGATGAATTTGGCGTTGTCATTTATTATATAGCTAAATAAAATTAAATTGAGATCTATATTGTCCTATTGCAACCTCAATTTATGTGTTTATATCATAAATTGAAAAAAAAAGTGAATCATAATGATTTTTCAATTGTAAGAATGTGTCATGCTGGTATTGTCGTTCAAGCTCCGGTTTAATGCAATTTTTGGTACCTGAATTACCATTATATGCATTTTGTGATATGAATTCATACATTTAGGACATTTGCTAAAAGCTACAATTAAATTTAAGCAGTAATAAATGTATATAATTAACTAATAAGGAGTAAAAATGCTTTATTTGTAGTGTTTATATAAGAAAAGAGGGAAGACATAGCGTGAATGAAACATTATGATATGTGTTTTGCATTAAATTCAAAATCAACACTGCCACAAAATAAGCGAATTAAAACAGATGACTGAATTTTTTTGCAACTTTATATAAAAGTATTTTATTTGGCTGTTAATTATTTGTAAAGCAGACCTTTATGAAAAGACTTTTATTCTTACTTTCTCAATTTACATAATATTTTTGGTACCATTCAATGCAGAATCCAGTGTTTTACCTACAGTATCCAAAGTCCTTGTCAAATCGCATAATAATTTTTGGAAAAAAAATGTGAAAGAGTCTTGGAGTTTTTCAAAATCGACACTTTTTTCTGGAAATGATGATTGAAAATTATCGGCATTTGAATACGATTTTACTGCAAAATTATGCCCTCAAAGTTTAGAACAGTTCTTATCAAGGTAAGATACCATCTAACTAGTAGTGCAAACAAAAATGTGTTATAAGACTATGTACTTTGGATATAAAATAAGCTGTGTCGGATGTAAAATTAATTTGATTCAACTTTAAAATAAAATCCTTTAAAGTCATTGGCACGATGGGTTGAGCAGCGAAATATTAGATTTTGTTATAACAAGAACGAGCCAGTAGCGGCAGTAGTAATATAATTCCGGCATTTCATACATATATGGCGTAGTATACACCTTCTTCATTAGTCTTACAAATTATTGCTGCAGTGTTTTAGTATTTGTTGATATCAACAATAGCAACTAACAAGAAACAATTAAATTCCTTTGTATATGGTATGAGTTTGTAAACAGGGTATAAGGTTTATAAGGATTTCAAATGGCCATAACGATACATGTACATTTGGCTGTAAAACTGCTTACTCAAAGAAATAAGTGCCTACGCAGCAAGTACTTTTACAAAAATTTCACAGAAAGAATTAAGTTACTTTGTGTTATCTTACACATGAGTTAAAAGTGCTAATTTTAGGCCAAAAAAAAGAAAAAGAAAAGCCTTTAATGGTTCTCATGTACTCAGCCCTTATGACGATACAACAAAATGGTGATAGATAATTATTATTCTATCAAATACAGCAGCATCTAAAAAAATGCCTAGATATCGCTTGCATTTTATAAATTGTTTAATGCATGTAGATGCCACTCATGAATATTTTGAGTCTGAAATATCAAGAATTGTTGTTGTTGTAGTAGTAGTAGTAGTAGTAGTAGTAGTAGTAGTAGTAGTAGTAGTAGTAGTAGTAGTAGTAGTAGTAGTAGTAGCAGAAGCAGTAGTAGTACAATAGTCTCGACTTTATATACGGCTAAATTTTGAAAATCTTGATATGGGTAGTGAATCAGAAGATTAGTAGTAATAGTTGGTCATCATCGTGGTATTCTATTGAATACACAAGAAAAAAAATGGAGCACTGATAACGTACAAAAAAGCGAGTGCATGGCCAGAATCTGTAGATTTACACACGGATATAAACAGATGACTGAGAAGTAATATGTAGAATTTGAAATGAGAAGAAATATGTACATAACCAGAAAAGAAGAAGAAAAATGTCAAATTGAGAAAGCGTTCTTTTTTTATATATATTCTTAATATTTGATCTTTATTTAATTTAATAAAATAAATTATTTCTCTCCTTGTTTCCTTGCTATGTATTTCAGGTTACAAAATATAACGAAATTGAAATCTTCCCACAAACAAGACGATACAATCCGATAGGGAAAAAGCAATGTGCTGCTAGTAGTTGCTAGCACTAAATATATGAAAGAAGGCGGGAATATTTTTAGAGGCGTGTAACAGTCTTGTGTCAAATAGAAAAAATGTATACATGGCCTTACCATTTTGAAATCTTATATCTATAAAGTTTGTTGTATGCTGTTCACATACATTTCTAATGCACATAATTGCAGACTATTTGATAATAATAAAATATGCATTGAATGCCAACGAATTTTTCTATTTATTTTGTATTTGTTATTAATATTTGACATGTATGAATATAATGTTTAAAAAAAAAAAAAAAAAAAAAAAAACTATATAATACGAATAAGGTTTTTCTTTTTTATCTGTGTAATCATAACAAAAAAGCAACGAGTATAGAACAAGAAAATTGCCATCATCAATAGAATCATGGGCCACCTAAAAATAATCATTACCAAAGCCTAACTTTTTTTTTTTTTTTTTTTTTTTTTTTTTTTTCAACTAAAATTCTTTATTAGTATAAATCTTTCTTTTTGTGTTTTTATTTATGTATACATTACAGGACATGGCCCAAGAAAAAAACCGGTTTTTTTTGTTTTGTTTGTACATGTATTATGGTTCAGTTGCATTAACGTCATATTATGTATTCACGATATGATATGTGAAAGAAAAAGAGTACAGTATCCATTATTATTATTACAACTATTGAACAGTTGTTTCAGATGTTATATTTTAAGCATGTATTACAGAAAACTTAATAACAGAAAGCCAGAATGTAGATTGTTATCATGATAAGTAGTCTTTTTTTTTTTCATTACTGGTGGATCTTCCAATCTCTCCGTGTCACTAAAAAAGATGTGTACATTATTACATATTGATCAGCTTTATACATTAAACTAAATATTTAATACGACATGTAAGAAAAAGTTGGCTCATTGCTAAGCAGCGCAAATATATATCCCTTGGTTATTATAAGATATACATGAATTTCTAACAAAAACAAAAGCAAAAAAAAAAAAAAAAACTTGTTATTTCATCAAGAAAACAGCATATGCTCTCTTTTTTTTATAAACAAGTTTAACAACAAGAAATTGATATATAAAAAGTAACTATGAATCAGAAAAAAAGTTTATTCTTCTTGTCTCCTTTCTTTTGAATAATTTTTATCCCTATTAAAAGACTTCCATGTAATCTGAAGATGATCCCGGTAGTAATGAGAAAAGAGGGACTCTTTATCACTCTAGAATTCAAGGGGATATCTTATTGAGCCATTATACTATTGCGCATATGTGAAAAAGTCCCTTGTTGATTGAATCAACAGGCTATTGTGTGTCATTTGATAATGCATGCAATCGGTTGCCAATGGTTTTTATTGTTGTTGTTTACACTATCATCATGATTGTATTCATAAGTGGCAAATTGAGAAAGCACAGATACGAACGGGATCAAATGAGGGGATATTGTCAATACTAGGTTTTGAAAGATATATATATATATATATATATATAGAAAGAGGGGGCTTGTAAAAAAAAAAAGAAAGAGAAACAGCTATTACAATTGATTGACAAATGATCCTTAGTGGCAAAAAAAAAAAAAAAAAAGCTACATGAGATTATCATTTTATCAGGGCAATAACAGGGATTTATAGACAGTGTATTATACAAGTATATACGAATAATATATTATACGTTTTGACATAACCCAATGCTTTGTTTTAATAATGAGAAATCCTAAAGCCCCAAACAACAACCGTACATCCGAACAACAAAAACAAAAACAAAAAAAAAAAAAAAAAAAAAAAGCTGCACAAACAAAGGCGCATAACAAGAAAAAAAAAGTGTCTTATATAAACAGGTTTATATGGTTATTCGCATCTTCTTTAAAAACTTACAGTTATTTTTAAATTTCAAAACCAATTAGGCGGTTTTCAAGGAATCACTGGATTAATCCGCTAAAAAGCATAGTTTATTGAGTAGAGAAGTAGGGGCGTTACATATACTTCCGGTTCCTTAAATTGCATTAATGCAAAAAGCAGGAGTTATAATATTGTTCAAAAAGAACGACATGTATACTTCTCTGGGTGATACAATTGACGAATACAACAAATAGTTTCATCTAAAAAGATTTGAATTTATTTATACTAAAAGAGTTAGACATTTTAATTCATAATATTTCATGGAATCTGTCAATTTTTTTTTTTTTTTTTTTTTTTTTTGGCTTTTTTTACTTTTTAATCAAATGCGATGTAATGTATGGTATCATCAATAGTCATATATTCCATTTATAATACATACGTTAATTTAGTATAAATATAAAAAGAAGACATCGAGATTATGTATGCGTAAATCAGTGACAGAGGGACAAGGAAAAAAAACTTATGTTCTGGTGTAACTTTAAGGGAGAATAGGGGATGGTATAGTTTTTTATCAATTTTTAATATAAATACTGGTTTGATCAAGCTGAATTAAAGTCAATTATTATTCTCTTTTTTTTTTTCTTTACATTACCAAAATGACATATATTTATTATGCTTCGGCTGCTCTTTTAGTTACATTCTCTGTTTATCGACCATTTATAACAAAATTAGATAAAGTCAAATACGGTGCATTAGGTGGCGCTTCATTTCTTACCCCATTTATCATTGATTACAATAGTAAAGCAGCAAAATCAGCAATAAATCTCTATAATAATAGCACTAATAATATGACATCTATCTTAAATTTAACACATTCCAACTCTATTACATCAAATTTATCCACAACACCTACGCCATTATCGCAATGCTTATTCTTTGATGCAATTGTTCTGTTTATGCTTAGTGCATTTATTGTATCTATATGTGGTCTATTTACAAGATGGCATTTTCCAATTACCTTTATAAAGCCAAATTCAAATAGTTTGGTATCTGGTTTTGTTCGTCATGGCTTATCTGTTTTAATCATTTTGATGGCTATTACTAGGTAATTTATTTTTATAAATATACATTATATATGTAAAACTCCTTAAATATGTAATTAATTATTATAATATATATATATAGCCAATACGCTTCTCTTCAATCTGTTTCATTTGCCTTAACTGTCATTGGCTTGTTATGGTACATTGCTGGCCCTTATTTCATTCGTAGAGCTAAAGTCATTGCTGTAACATCCATGATTTCAACTTTATTAGGCTTTCTTGTTTGTTGCACAGCATATACTCACAGTAAATTATATGTAACAGGCACTTTAGACTGTGCTTTATTTGTCATGGTACTAGTACTATCATGTAATGCATTGGATTATCTTGATACCATTTTAAATACCTTTCCTCACTTGATTCAAAAGGATAAATCAAAGCAAGCTGCATTACAAAGCCAAACATCCTTTTCTTATTGGTTTGCTGTTATTCAATTAGTTTCATGCATGCCTAATGAATCTGATCTACATGCTTCTCCCATTGAAGACATTGAAACCGCTATTCGTGTATTGGGCCCTGCATCAAGATCTTGGAAAACAATGGCCGCTTTATTTCCTGTAAATTTACGTCAAGATCTTTGTCTTTTGTATGCATTTTTTCGTACTGCTGATGATTTAGTTGATGATGCTCCTACTCCAAAGCAATGTGAACAAAATTTGATTACTATTCGTAGGTTCTTGAGAGAAGTATTTTTTCCCACTGAGCAACAAGCCAAGATATGCAAAGATAGCAATAGCCAAGATTTGACTCTACCTGGACATATTAATTGGAATTACTATGCTACTTTGCTTCCAAATGAAGATGTTCTTGCTATATTTAGAAACTTTGCTCGTATCTCACACTACCTTTGTCCTCGTGCCATGTCTGAACTTACTGATGCTTGGGAACATGATCTTCGAGGAGAACCTGTTAAGAAACAAAAAGATTTATTAAATTATGCTGCTCTTATTTCTGGTACATTTGGTGAACTTTGTACATGTGCCATCATGTATAAAACTGGTCGAGGAAATTGGGGAAAACAAAAGAATAATCTAGTACGAAATGAAGATGTTTTATCAAGAGCTAGAGCCACAGGACAGGTAAAAATTTAATAATTAATTTAAAGTATTTTTTTACTAAACAACTTTTTTTTTATTAGTGCCTTCAATTAATTAATATTGCTCGTGATGTAATTGCTGATAGTCTAGTTGGTCGTTGCTATGTTCCTCTTCAATACATGCCTTATCCTCCTCAAAATATGTACCATATCTTAAAGGTTGTAAGAAATCCTTTATTAGTTGGTGAACATACACTCAAATCATTCTCTATTCGAATTTTGGGGCTTGCAGATCAAATTTCGGATAAAGCACAAAAAGGAATTGATGGTTTACCAGAAGAGGTTCAAGATAGTATTAGAGCTGCTTTTGAAATTTATATGGCCATAGGACCCACCCTTGTTAATGATCCAGGTTTTCCTTTGCGTGCAAAAGTACCTAAACGTCAGCAGCAATGGATTGCTTTACGCTGTATTTATGGTTTCCGTGGTCCTGTTGCACGTGCCATCTCTGCTACATTTTATGAAATTGTTTCTATTTATACTCGTGCATTTGCACGTCTATCCAATACAAGAAAGGCAACAGTTGCAGTACAAAGAACAACAACAACGACAACGACAACAGCAAATTAATCAAATTATCTAATATGAATATTATTGTATTTATTGTAAACATTTATTATTACATCATTATATCCCTTTATTTTTCTCCCTTTTTTTTTTTATAAATATATTATAAATATAAATATAAATATATATATATATATATATGTTATTAAACGAACTCTAATAGTAAATTACGTTTTTTGGTTTTATATATTAAGACTTATTATTCAGTTAACATTGCTAACATTTATATCGTTAGTATACAGTAAATAATATAAATATTTGGATAATATAATATACTTGATACTTGATAATACTTTTTAGTGATTCATAATACTCACTAATTAATGAAGACTCACATTTGTTATTATAATATATAATTCAAAATGATTTATGATCAGTTGAACTATTAAATTTATAATGAAAGAAGAACAAAAATATTTCAACTAAACTCTTTTTTCTTAGCACTAGAATTCTAGCCAATGTTTAAATTGAAAAGCATTGTAATTTTCGCTCACGTATCTTCATTATTCAAATGTCAGTCATTTAAAACCACAACATTATATCAATTGAAAATAATAATAGATCAAAGACTCGAAATGAGAAACTATCCTAATCGGAAGCATTTGAATTAACTGAATGTGAAATCATCTCTTGATTTACCAATATTAATAATTATTTACTAGAAAAACTGCACAAATCAAAGCGAAATACATAATGACGAGAAAAAACAAATTATTTTGGGATGTTAATAATGATGATAGAGCACAATTTAAGGATCAATGTGTATTTCTCAAAGAATTGAACACTAATCAGTGCGAAAAAAATATCTTTTTTTTTAAAGAGTGATGTAGTTCTGCTTGATAAATTTTAGCTAAAGTTTTAGAAAGATTGTAGGAAATGATAAAGAAATTTTACTACCAATCTGATTATAAAACCAAACGCGGCTCTTGAATTATGTTACATTTACGATAAGGTTATGTAAACGTATCACCATATTATATATATATATATATATATATATATATAAACGAACATAGTTACAGAAATTCCTTTTGAAATGATAGCTTGCCTCGACAAAATAGTCAAAAGATCATCTCGTGTAAATTATACACTAGTATAACTATAAAAGCATATTTTAATTTTAAATGCATTTGTTAGTTTGTTAACTTTTTTTAAAACTGATAAACAGGGAGACATCTAAGCATACTTCAATCTTCAAAAAAAAAAAAAAAAAAAAAAAAACCATTAAATGCTACAATTATTTTATGTATTAAGAACGATTAGTTTTGCACAAAGCAGCAAAAACGACAATTAAGTATATGGATAGATTAGAGAAAAATATTACAATTGCACAAAGGCAACAAATAGAGAAGACACGAGGAGGAACATTGAGATTTGAACACCAGCGTTAGCGGAAGAACTATCCTTGTTAAATATACTAGCTGGTGCAGAAGTAGTAGCTGCAGTTGTACCAGAAGAACCAGAAGGAACAGCAGCAGACAAAGAAGGAGTTACAGGTGCAGCAGAAATTGTAATAGGAATGCTGACATTTGTTTGAGATACATTATCGAGGAAAACAACTTGATAAGCACCAGCTGTTGTATTCGAGGGAATGTTGTACTGTGTAATTCAAAAAGTAGAAAATAACACTTGATTAGGAACATACTAAATACTATTTTTGGGCTCCCATTCCATATACTTACATTAAATTGATGCTCATAAACTGTAGCACCTCCAATTTGCTTTTGATAACTGAAACCTTGCGAGATATCAGCAGAAGCAGTTAATTGCACAGAACTGTTTGTTCCAACTAATGAAATTGAAAGTTGAAGATCTATGTTTATGTGTGTTATTAGTCTGTTTGGTCTACTAGTGAAATGTAATAATAATATACTTACTATCAGCAGTTGTGTTGTCTGCAATATCATAAATACATGGAAGAATTTGACTGGCAACATAAGGAGAATTAACACTTGGTGAAGTGACATTATATTGGTAATTGGGGGATTGTACTTGGGCATTTACAACAGCAGTAAAAGCCAAAGTAGAAAGTAAAATAATGGATTTTAACATTTTAAAATAAAGAAGAAGAACCTCGAGGTTTTTTTTTTTTTTAAAAAAAAAAAGAGGGAAAAAGAGAAAAAAAAGTTATTATTTATATATTACAGGATGTTTGCGGTAGTAGATATACAAGTATAGTAGGTGGTGAGGGGGTGAAAGGGGAGGGGTTTGTTTTATGTGCAATGTTACTATTGATTTTATAAAAGGGTGAAATGCAAGGTATCATTAAAGATTATTGGTTTGTTACATTCTGACATGGTAACACCAAATGTGTGTTGTGTGGTGCAATTTAAAAATAGGTGCAACACCACAGCAACCAGCAACAACAGAAATGTATTCAATTTTGTTGTATATACAAATACACTGCTTGTTGCTGCATAATACTTCTCATCAACAATTGAAAATGACAACAAAAATGCTTTTAAACGCATTGTACTACATGGCATGAAATTACACAACCGAGTTCCGTTTGAATATTTATATTATGGTACCTGTCATTTCTCTTTCATATACACTATTTCTGCTGCTATATTATATCAACAGAACGTGATATTTGTAAAGAATTACAAGAATTACATGACATTTTGTATAAAAAGGAGTTGTGTATATATTTACTCTAGAATTTTCTCCTTTACAGATTCAAAGTATTACAATGATCCTCCTTCTTGTTCATATTTAAACATGCTTGAAACGATCTCCACAAAATCATGTGGTTTTTCGATAATTCGTATACATAATAACTCATATATTTGTCTTTAATATTTAGGTGTTTCATAAATTTTTAATAATTAAAAATAACTCAGGAAGTTGAGCAAGAATATTCGGTCATCATTAAAGGTCGTATATATAGATGATAACCTTAATTATTTGCCGATATTACCGTGTTTGTAGTATATGTGCTACTGTTGCACCAACCGATTGATTGGGCCATCTCAATAGTACTTTTTTAGATTGCAAAGAAATACATACCAATAATCATGTACACACGAATAATTTAAAAATTACATTTACAGGTTGGAATCTATTAAATCTGTCATTTTATTTGTTGTGTGCCATGGATCATGCATACAACATGTATACATTTTAAACTTCACACCTCAGTATGATTGATTATTACGTAAAAATGGCATTTGGTTGTTTGCTAAATACAAAAATTCACATTGAAAATGTAAACAGAACCATTGGTAAATGTGTAATTTGGTAAATATAAATCTAAAAATAACATTGTTCCTGTATATGTCTACTATTAAAACCATCAGCTCATATAATATATTTTTAGATGTATGGTAAAGAGAGGCGACAGCATGATTATCGTAGTCGATTAAACTTGTATGATAATTGCGTTGTAAAAGTATATATTTAAATATGAGTTGCATAAGCAGAGCTCCAGTGAGATTGCATTGTAATTATACATGTACAACCAAAAAAAAGATGATCAGAATGTGGTGTTAACTTTATAGTAGAGTAGACTCTAAAAGTCTTATCTATGGTGGACAAATTGATGTATGTTCAGCAGTTGCAATGGTTAAAATATTGTCCAAAATAAAGAACAAATTTCGGATTTTAACGATCATAAAATATCTTGATGTTCAGCCCATCATACAACAGAATTTAATAATTTTATTTTGTCATCAATTCGATTTCATTAAAAAATTGAGAATACGTAAATATATACTAAAATAATACATATTAAGATCAGCTTACTCTCCTACTTTTGTTTTGCTCTATCAAATAAATAACGGTTAAGTTTTATAAAAGTTGCTTCGAGCTTTGAGAGCATGATTTTGCAAAATAATCCAACCTTTTTTTTGTTTTGTTCAAAAAATAAATACAAAATGCATTATACCACAACTTTAATTATACATAAAAATGGCGTTTGCTTAATAATTTTGATAGTAGTCATTATTATTTACCATGTATTATGTTAGTTTTCTTTGATTTTAGTGTTATTTTTAATCAGAATGACCTGTTGCGCTTCAAACCCCACTTGAAAGAATGGGTGTTTTATCCCTACGATCTGCCAATAAATGAATGAAATGCTAAAAAAATTAATTCTGAATATTATTACATCTATAGTAAATATTTTAATACTTTCAGCCCATTTGGATCAAGATTCATTAATTGCAAGTGTCTTTTTAATAATAACTTTATTTTTTTTTCTATACTGAAGTGCAGTTTACTAAAATAAAAGTGGTAACGATCTGTGATTTATCAGAGTTAGGAGTTACCGAATTACCAGTTTAGAGCATTTATTAAACCAAGATGTTTGACAATCAAATCATATAATGCTGCACTCCATGCTTTTATCATCATGCTATTATAAAACTATAGAAGCATGATTCTATTATATTTATATAACATCCACATGTTCATTCTAATTATATTATCATTCACATTTAACTCACTTGTCCAATTAGTATATAAACCCTCTCTATATAAGCTCATAATAAATCGGCAATATTTTATTTGAATAATTTTATACGTTTACCTTTCGATAAATTAGGTCGGTAGATATACAACTACAATCAGCTAAACTTTTATTAGAGGCTGTATATATTTTTCAATTAATAAAATTATTGACAATTCCTATTATACAGTACACTGTATTATACATACCACTTCAGACACCTTTATGTTACTGTATTTAGTTGCGTTAGCTAATTGTCTTTACACAGGCTTATTTTTTTATTCACAAAGTATCGTTTCGTAAAAGTTACCGATAGCTTCTGCATGAAATTGATGATTTAATTAGTAAAACTACAGTATGACGACATAAGAAAATAGTTGACCAAAATTAATATTTTTGTTATTGTTATTTATTGAATTGGATAAAATACTTCTTGGTATATATGTCATTTGTGTGATCGATTGCACTGTGATCAAGAGTGCTACCGTTCACACGACATGTATTGATTTAAAAGTATTTTGTATTATCGCACGTGTTTGTTATTGTGTTCACTTTGAGTATCTGTTTATTAGTACTGCACTTTAAAACTTCAAGGGACTTGAAACTCTGTGAATGATGCTTTCAAATTGTGTTATTTTATAATTATCAAGCTTTTAATATGTAATTCCACTGCAGGTTCAATACCGCCCTTAATTGTATCTCAGGAACTCAACACTAAATCATTTTAAAAGGCAGTACTTTTTATATCTAAATAAACGTTGTCTTGTTTTTATTGTACAGTTGAAGAACTAATTAATTACACATTCTTTTTAATTGTACTCTTCTTTAAGTATATTATCGCAAATCCGATCATTATACGACAATGGCAAAAAAAAAATTAATGTGTGGATTTAATAAGATTCGCTGTTGCCATGTGCAACATCTTGCATGATTAAAATGATATATAATATAAGTGAAGAGATGTTTAAAGGAATTTTTCTCCTTGAATTTAGTAAATGCAATTCCTTATTATTCCTATAAATGTACAAGATATTTTTGTAAATTCAATTATATTTGAGTTGAAAATTATTTTACTATCTTGTTTTAGTTTACAGTGCGTTGTTCCATTCCTAACTGCTATATTTTCTGATTTAAGCATCCCCTACATACCATTGTATTGCAAAAAAAAAAAAAAAAAAAAATAACAATTTCAACGAATTTTTTCCTGATTTTCATACCTCTCAAGTGTGGCGGTAGTTTAAATTTAGAATTCCCTGATGATAAAAAAATTGATAAAAATAATCTTAAATTTCTAAAATACAAAATTAACATTAAATGTATAAAGTAACCTGAATAATTATACTAAGTAACCTCAACATGAAATTTAATTTTACATCTAACCATATACTTTATAGAAACTTTCGTTACCTGAAATATTATGAAAAACGCAAAAACATAAAAATTGGTTTTTAGGAATTTTGAAAATACTTTTATATCAAAGTCTTACAGTTATTGTAATAAACAAATAAAAAAAAAACAATATCTATAATTTGAGACATTATTTGTCACTTTAGCGCTAATTTTCATAGAGTTATTGGCTTTTTTCGAATAAGTCAAATTTTGGACGAGGGTATACAAGGTGAAATTCATGATTTTTCGAGATAAATTTTATAATAAAATATAATAAAACTAAATGAAAGAATTATTTTTAGCTTATAAACTAGATGTCTAAATGGTTGCTACCTCGAGTTATAGTCCATTGAAGTTGCGTTTTTGTATGCTTTTAAGGAAAATAACTTTATAAATAGCGTGTGAGCTTAATTAGGGTTTTTGCTAGATTTATTCTTCTCCTTTATATATTTGTTTTAAAATATTACTCTTCGAGATTACATTAAAATTGCAAGAGTTATTAACCGAAAAGTGAATTTTGTAACAATTTTCTATATATTTTAAGACATTAATCTGCACAAAACGAACTTTGAAAATTCAAACCCCGTAATAAAAGCCTAATATGCAGTAAATCTACTCTTTAAAGAAATTTTTAGGGACAATGTTGTATTTCACCAAGTATCATATTTTATCGCTTTCTATAACAATCAGTAAATCATACAATCCATTAATTACTGCTTTTTAGAACATGAAAGAACAAGTCTGGAATTGAATATAAGAAACGCCTAGTTTATTAATTTCTCAATCAATTAACTGAAAGGCTCGGACCACTTAAATTATAACATTGTACTCTTCAACCTCATCGGTTAATCAATAAAGTAGCTGCCAGGATATGTCAAAACACAATCCAAGCACAACAAGCACAGTACTAAAACAAGGCAATTTACCAGCTCTGCAAGCACAGCTTAATTATATGATTAATTAACATCAATCTGTAGATTATTCTCAAACAGATCTAATGGTTCAATACCGTCCTTAGTCATGTCTCAGCAACACAATACTAAATCATTATAAAAAGTAATACTTTTATATCTAAATAGAAGCGATCTTGTTTATATTATACAGTTGAAGAACTTACTCATTACTCATTCTCGTTTAATTGTGTATTCTTTTTTAAGTATATTATTAAAAATCCGGTTATATATGTTTAGAACATAGACTGCGTCGGGTGCATCTAGATCATATAGCATCATCAATAGTAGAAGTTCTCAAATAAGTATTAGCTGGTTATAATCCTTAGAGTGAGAAGAATGAGGTTATAATGATGCATTGTACCTTTATTACAGTTAGTTATGTTACATGAAGGCTATGATGAAATCGTGTAGCACGAAAGCACGAATGTGTTGGATGATCCAATCACAAATCTGTCCTTGAAATTCGAGTTGCATTATTTAATTGAAAAGAAGATCTATTCTCTAAATTTAGTCAAGCATGAATACTATAGATACTTAGCTTGGTGCAATGTTATTACTGTCAAAACTGGTTTGGCCAATCTGTTATAGAATCTGTTACTGATTCCACATTTCCAAAAAACTATAAATACCCTGTTTCTTAATGCTTGTTAAAAAGTTTATCATCTTTTTTGATACAAAATATACTCAATAAATATATCTAGTTTTAACTTTATTTTCTAGTATCTTTATTCTGTATATATAAACAATATACACCAGAAGCTGTATTATTATAGATTGTCATTATAGATTAATTTTTTGTTAAGATATAAATACTCAAAATTTTGACTTTCAAACGATAAAAATTGAAGGCTACTAAGTTTCAAACAATTTATTCTATCTTATACCAAGTAGTAACTCGAAATTATACTACGCTGTATATAACTCAAGTATCTCAAGTCTCAAATACACCTGTGTATTTTTTTTTTTTTTTTTTTTTTTATTTACTGCGATTTTTTAAAAAGCATGATAACATAAATTCAAATAAATCCTATTTTAATACTTCAGCAGTGCCGCCCATTATTTTACATGGCAGCACATCCCAATGTTGTAATAAAGGCTTTTAATTTGCGAAGAGTCATATAATCCTTTACCACTCAAATACATGTGACTATATCACCTTTTATCTAAACCCGAGATTACGGCGAAGGGACCTAAATTTGCCAAAACCAAAATTGTTTATTATTGCCCATTAATCTATTATTAAGTCTATTATATTAAGTCTATTATAGGCGCATCCACATACGAACATGAGGAGTACCTGCCTCATCAAAGATTTTATCATCACCATGTTCAATTTTGAAACCAGTCTTTTCATAAAATCCTCGTCTAGGATATTGAGAATGCAAAACAATGGTATTAAAACTATTCTTTTTACAGTAATCAACAAAAGCTTCAACTAATAAACGTCCAATTTGAAGACCACGAGCACTAGATAATACAGCAAGACGACCCAATTTGGCTACGCCCTCAGGCTTGGGTATTAATCGAACATTTCCAATGTCTACATTATGCTCAACAGATCCATCTTCATTTTCTTTATCGCATGTAACAATCCAATGTTGGCAAACATCATCTTGGCTTTTTTTTTTTTTTTTTTTTTTTTTTAAAAAAAGATTTAGAATAAAATTTGAATTATATTTAATGTAATAACATACCCATCTAATTCAATTTCTTCGGAATAACCTTGCTCTTCAACAAATACTTGTCTACGAACAGCAAGAGCTCTATGAATCTCATCCGGGTATTGAATGTGGACAATTTTAACGTTTGTATACTTGGACATATATGGCAGGTGAAAGAAAATAAAGTTGAAATTCCAGGTTTGTTTCTACCCCTTTTTTATATTGATTTTCTCGACCTGAGATAAGATATACTTGGATCGTGGCTTGGTATTATTATTTCCGTGAAACCGGAATCAATTGGAATACTTCTAGCACATACCATCCACTAATGCGTACCGTAGTACGTCGTATCTTTGTTTACATGTTGATGTATCAACACCTTTCATTATTGACTATATCCTCTCTAATTTCAGATTGATGGTCATCGAATGTACCAATTACATTGAAAGAATTACTGTAATAATCTGAGACAGAAAGCTTTAAAATAATAAAAGAATTTCAAAAGAAAAAATTTGCTTGTTCTTTCTCTTGATAAAAAAACATTAAATACTAGAAATGTCTAGCAATGATAAAGATGATCAACTAGATTTAATAGCAATCGCAAAAGATAATTCAGCAAGTTTTGATATAAAAAAGCTACCTGATTCATTTCAGAAATTTCTAAACGACAATTCAGTTGATCCTCAAATTTACACTATCGCAAAACTACCTCGATATATAAGAACAAATACTCATCTACCAGTTGATAAAAGGCCTAGTTTGGAAGATTTGAAAAGCCAATTCAAAACTGAAAATGTTTATCCAGTTGATGGACTCAATAATTTTTTTAGTGTTCAACTTGATGATACAACACAGCGTATATCTGATATTCTTGCGTGAGTTCCTCTTTTCGAGTATCATCAATATGTTGATATTAATCGTTTACATTAGATACAAAAATCATGCTATTTTTGGTATTGATCTTAGTTCAGCAATTGCAGTTGAAGCATTGGAATTAACGAAAGATGATCAAGTGCTTGATCTTTGTTGCGCTCCTGGAGCTAAATTATGTATGATTGCTAATATATTGGGCCGAGATGGATTAGGTACAGCTACAGGAGTTGATTTAGCTGGTCATCGTCTAGCAACATGTAGATCTTTACTTAAAAAGTACAAAGTTGGAGAGAAAGTGAGATTATTTGAAGCTGATGGCACAACGTTCCAAGTTCCACCTCCTTCTCGATTAGGAAGTAGGTTGATCAATAGAGATAATAACGAACCTGAAAAAGACATGCCGACAAGAAAACGTCAAAAGATTGAATTAGTAAAACCATTTTGGGCGTCTAGATTGCTTCGGTTTGACAATCAAACACCAGATACTAGTGCATCTTATGACAAAGTACTTGTTGATGCCGAATGTACACATGATGGAAGTATAGCTCATATTTTAAAATATGAAAAATGGGGATGGGATGCATTTGAAAAAAACTTTATGGATCCAAATAGAATCAATACTATAGCAGAATTACAGGTAAAAATCATGCGCATTATATTGTATTTTATTGAAAATAATTGTTATTATTAGTGCAATTTAATGAAACAAGGTTGGAACATGTTGAGACCAGGAGGAATTATGATTTATAGTACATGTTCATTATCCATTAGACAAAATGAAGATAATGTTGCATGGTTTTTAAATGAATTTCAAGATGCAAAACTAGAAAAGATACCCAATTTCAATATTAAACCAGCTAAAATTAAGCAACAAGAATGCTTTCCAGCACTACAAAATGAAATCGAAGCAAATTGCATAAGATTTGATCCAATTTCAAGTAATACAAGTGGATTCTTTGTAGCCCGTTTTCTTAAAAAATCTTTATTTACATAAAAAAAAAAGTTACTTTTTCCCGTACACCTCATTCACCATATCCCATTCTTTATCAAGAATTTTTGATTCAGTGATAATTGAAGGTTGTAAAATACTATCATCAGGTCCTGCTTCAAATTCTTCTTCATCTTGTTGAGTAATTGTATGATCTTGTTGGGTTTTTTCTTCTTTTTTCTCCTTGTCTTCTTCTTCCTCTTCTTCTGCGAGTGGTTCATCAAGAATACCCAAATCAATCTCTTTACCCAAATCTTTGATAAAACGATCAATTCTTCGATGATATCCAAACAACAACATATGAGATACACGAACCATTGGCTTCTTTATAACACCTTGTTCTGTAATCTTTAAATTCACAGCTCTTTCTTCACCTTGAATAGGCTCAATTAAAAAAGTCCATGAACCACTAAATGTTGATTTTTTTTGCGGTACTTGTTCGCCTGGAGCGATATAAGGTCTTTCCTCCAATACTCTTAATAACTTTCTTTCACGCTCTTGTTCAATATGCATAACTACAGTTCGTCGATCTTTTTTGGTATATTCAACAAATGTAAGACGATTATCATCATCATATTGATTAATTTCATTCTCGAATTCATCTCTTCTTACTGTAACTCTATCGATATTTGAACGCCAAGCAGGATAATCTTCTACACTGGTTAAAATAGCCCATAAAATCTCGGGAGTGGTATTGTATTTTGTTGTACGAGAAACTATATGACTACTGGGTAATAACAAACCAATAGCATATATTCCAAGTGGTATAACAGGTATTAATACCAGGCAAGTAATAATTGCAGTAAATGCACTTATCATTATAATTGTTTATCTTTGAAAAAAAAAAAAAAAAAAAAAAAAAAAAAGAAAAGAAAAAGAAGAAGAAAAAAGAAAAAAAAAAAAAAGGAGGGAGAAAGGGAAAATGTCTGAAACTAATTTTTCAATTTTGAAAAGCGGCTTTCTTTCCACATCTTTTGTTTATTACTTATTTTATAAATCATGGCAGGTAAAACACATTTAAAACCTTGTAATGAAAAATACAACTAAATATAATGCGGCGATAAGTACCTTATACTATAGGCATTTTGACAGGTAAATTATTTTATTATTGAGAAAAAATCCTTTAAAATTTAAAATTTTGATTTGTAGTCAGTGACACTGCTTCAAAAGATAACACTCATGATAAGAGTGGACCTCTTTTGAATGAATTATTTACATCAGACGCGCGATATTCAGTTAAAGAGCAAGCAATTGTACCAGATCAAATACAAGATATTAGCAATATTGTTAAAAATTGGTCAGATGTTGTTGAAATCAATGCGATTGTGTTGACAGGAGGTACTGGCTTTTCTGAAAGAGATATTACACCTGAAGCTATTAAACCATTACTTACAAAAGAAACTAATGGCATAACACAATTATTATTGTCTACTTCATTATCAATTACACCTTTTGCTGCTCTTTCAAGGCCAATTACAGGTATCAGAAACAAGACATTGATTATTACGTTGCCTGGTAGTCCAAAAGCATGCAAAGAAAATATGGACGCTGTTTTTAAAGTATTGCCTCATGCTTTAGATTTGATTTTAAATAGACCAGTTGTAAAAAAATTACATAATCAAATGCAGCAACAACAACAAGATCCAAAACAAAACATGGCAACTACTATTCAAAGTGGAGGAGGAGGAAGAGGAGGAGGAGGACATACTTGTAGCCATCAACATGATCAAGAAGGTCATTCTAGTCAAACAGGTGTATCCGCTGCGTTAGATACTCCTGTCTCTAGACGTGCTAGATCTTCTCCATATCCTTTAATTCCAGTTGAAAAGGCTCATAAAATTATTGCTCAATATGCAAACACATTAAATGTTGTTAGTGTACCTGTTTCTCAATTTTTACCTGGTTATGTATTGGCAGAAGATGTTGAATCTTTAGAACCTGTTCCAGGTTATCGCGCTTCTATGGTTGATGGTTATGCTATTCATGGTATTATTGTTTTTGTGAAACTTGATATAGTTTATTTATATGTTAAAATTGATAAAATATAGTGGAAGATGGTCCTGGAATCTATGAAATTGAATCAATCTCTTTAGCTCAAACAGGCACAGTTCAAGATCAGCCCAAAATTTTAACCAAAGGAAAGATTGCTCGTGTTGCTACTGGCGGTATAATTCCTCAAGGTGCTAATGCAGTTATTATGGTTGAAGATACTAAACTTGTAAAGAGCTCTCCTTCTGGAGATGAGGAATTGGAAGTAGAAATCCTTGTCAATGCTCGTTCAGGTGACAATATTCGAGAGATTGGTACTGATTGCTCTGTGGGACAAATCGTAGGACATAAGGGGCAACGCATTGGCGGTGAGTTAGGTGTATTGGCATCAGTAGGTGTTCGACATGTCAAGGTATTCCGTAAACCCCGAGTAGGAGTTTTATCCTCTGGCAATGAAGTACTCGATCATATTCATACTGATCAGCTCAAACCTGGACAAATTCGTGATACCAATCGTATTACTTTGCTCGCAGCTATTCAAGCAGCTGGATTTGAGGCGGTTGATTTAGGAATTGTTGATGATAATGTTGACGAAATCGTAGAGCGATTAGAAGAAGCTACTGCCAAAGTAGATGTTTTATTGACAACAGGTGGCGTTTCAATGGGAGAAGCTGATTTTATGAAGCCCATCTTGGAACAAAAGTTGGATGCTACTGTTCATTTTGGTCGAGTCTTGATGAAACCTGGTAAACCCACAACATTTGCAACTATTCCTCAAGGCCCCAAACGTCCTCCCAAACTAGTTTTTGCATTACCTGGTAACCCAGTATCTGCTTCTGTTGGATTTTACTTGTTTGTATTGCCTGCATTACGTCGTATGGCAGGATGGGTTAAACCTGAAAATGTATTAATACCTGTGACAATTCAAAATACAATTCAATTGGATTCTAGACCTGAATTTCATCGAGTTCAAGTATCTGTTGGATCACAAGGTAATATGATTGCAGAATCTACGGGTAAACAACAAAGTAGTCGTATGCTCAGTATGGTCGAAGCAAATGGCATGTTGCAATTGCCTATGAAGACTCCTGAACTACCAGAGCTTGCCAAAGGAACGACTGTACCTTGTATTTTGATTGGCACCCTTACCAATCAATAAAAAACTTGGATCCCTTTCTTTTTTTAGCCGTAAGGAGTGGACGGTAATTCTACCAGGGATATATATTATAGGTTTTTAATCAAAAAGGGGGTTTGAAACTAATGACATGAGAAAGATGCTTGTATGATAGATGTTGTGTAAATCGTTTTCATGTAAATATACATATATTTTCAATTAATAAAAGTTTCTCTTGTGTTTTGATTAATTCAAATGTATTGTATAAAAAGTGTTTTACCAGATAATATAGCGTATAGTTCTCTTACAAATAGAGAAACTGTTGTCAATTAGCATCATAATTGCCACCATATCCCCTAGAAAAATCAGAACTCTAACCATTACAACAACGTGGGTTTACTTTAAGAATCAAAAACAAGAACAGCAAGGTACTATGCCTCCTCGCTTTTCCTTTGATTCTGCTTCAACTATAACAAATTTTCTCCTTTTATTTCATCAG
The DNA here is from genome assembly GCA_016758945.1 of Mucor plumbeus. Taxonomy (NCBI): domain Eukaryota; kingdom Fungi; phylum Mucoromycota; class Mucoromycetes; order Mucorales; family Mucoraceae; genus Mucor; species Mucor plumbeus. Next base: position 26,501 of record JAEPRC010000193.1, read on the forward strand.
TTGGTAATAAAGTATCCCGAAACTTTTGATTGTTTATTATATAAATGATACCATTTTGATTCAATTCCCCTTTTTTTTTTATTATCATTTTTTCATTCACTCACTTTCTTTTTTTATTTTACTGTACGCACACATAAATGATTGCAAAACTTACAATAGGTCAAGTTCTTTGCCAACCTGTCGTACCAATTTCATTTTTTATTAGTTTTAGTGGCCTCATATGCTTTTTTTTCTACTGCATTAAAAGTGGATTTGCAAAAACAGACAAACAAATTAGTTGGATTCTTACATTTGCCAGTAGTTTTGTTTGCACAATTGTCTCTATTCCTTATTTTATTCAATTTTGGCAATCTGGTTGGGACATGTCAAGGTTAGGTACTGATTCTAATTGGCATACAGCATTAGTTTGCTTCTTTATAAGTTATCTTGTATTGGATCTGTCTTTGGGTTCCATCTACTATAGAAATCGTATTACTGTATTAACTGGTTGGATACATCATCCATTGTATATTGGTATCTTGTTTTGGTTATTAAGGTGTAGATCGTCTTCGTTTTTCAGTACAAATTGTATATTAGAATTGCCAACATTGTTGCTTGCATTGGGATCATTCAAGGATCGTTGGAGATGTGATGTTTTGTTTGCTGCTTCATTTTTTGTGCTTAGACTTGTATTTCATGCATATATGATTTTGGCATTAAAGAAAACACATCGTTTGGAATTGTTGTGGTTGGTAGCTGTTGCTGTATTTCCATTGCATTTATATTGGTTTTATGGTAAGTAAATGGAAAGGAGTGCATATATATAACAAAAAATACTCATTTGAATTGTATTTAGGCATTCTCGCTCAATTAACCAAAAAATATTCTGCAAGTATAAAGTTAACATTGTTTTCCACTTCAAGCAATGCTTCTACTACCACAAACAACAAGAAAAAAAGACCTAAACATGCATTCTTGGATAGAATTTATACCTTTTAATTTCAATTTAATAAATATTTTTATTTTCATATTTAAAGTATTATGCCATGCATTTTTTTTTCTAAATAAAAAAGCACCTAAAAGCTTTAGAGAAATCCCAATAATTAATGTAGGCAAATATGAGCCTCTGCTATATTTTGATAATAAAGATGCTTCGCATATCAATCCATGCTATTACAACAACAAAAAAAAAAAAAAAAAAAAAAAAAAAAACTGCTTTAAAGATTTATTATTATAATACAAAGTTTACTAATTCACCCTTTTTAGCTATAATTAATTTCTTGACGGGCTTGTCAGAAATCCACTTTTTTCCTGCATCTGATTCTCTAACTAATCTCTCAATCTCGGATGTATTTCCAATCAATTCTTTTGGTATAGTAATACTTGATCTTGTTTTACCATTAATTTGAATAATACAATCCAATTGACTCTTTTCTAACGCAGCAGGATCAAATGTAGGCCAAGGTTGATCAAACACACTGGAATATTGATTAGTTGCTTCCCAACATTCTTCACTCATAGCAGGAGTCATTGGTGCCATCATTTTAACAATGGATTGTACAGCATATTGATGTACAGATGAAGTAGAACAAGTAGCAGAGGAAGATACATGATTTGATAATTTAATCAAATCAGAAATTGCAGTATTGAAAGAATAGTTTGTTGTCAATGTATCAGTTACTTGTTTGATAGTTTGATTAGTAATTCTATACATTTCTCTTTCATCTTTAGTCATGGAATCAATTGTTGGTAACTGGCCAATACTTTCAGGTAATGATTGAGACATTTTCAATACTTTTGATAACCATCTTTGCATACCAATAATACTAGAATCTTCCCATTCTAACACTTCAGATGGAGGTGCTTTATATAAAATATGAAGTCGAGTTGCATCAACGCCACATTCATTAACAACATTAACAGGATCGACACCATTGTATTTACTTTTAGACATTTTTTCAAATGAAATTAAAGGTGTTTCTCCAGTATTAATCATTTTTGGATTAGCATAATCTGATGCATCAACTTCCTCTGGTTTCAAAAATCGTTGGGTTTTTGGGTCCTTGAATGTACGACCATGTACCATACCCTGCATTTAAGCAAATTAGTTGATCTACATACTACATATACAACAACAAGACTAACCTGTGTAAGTAAAACATTAAATGGTTCACCATGACCTGGTTTCTTTTCAGGAGTTTCATTAAAAGCGCCTTGTTTTAATAATGCTTTAGTTATAAATCTAGAGTATAACAAATGTAAAATAGCATGTTCTACGCCACCAATGTAAATATCTACTGGCAATAATGCAGATGCTTTAACAGGATCAAAAGGCCTAGTAAATGTCAATTTGGGGAGTTTTTTTTTTTTTTTTTTTTTTTTTATCAATTTATAAATTACTTACAATGATTTATTATGAGGGTCAGTAAACCTCATGAAATACCAAGATGAATCAACAAATGTATCCATAGTATCTGTTTCACGTTTAGCTGGGCCTTGACATCTACAATAGGTTTTATTGGTTTTTACACATTAATATATCATATTGCAACTTACTTGGGACATTGACAGTTTACCCAATCTTCTTTACTTGCAAGAGGAGATTGCCCTTTACCAGAAAATTCAACATCAAGTGGAAGATTTACAGGTAAATCTTCTTTAGGTACAGGAACAACTTTACATGTTGGACAATGAATAATAGGAATAGGAGCACCCCAATATCTTTGTCTAGACAAGAGCCAATCCTTTAATCGAAACTGTATAGTTTGTATTAGTAATCTAATTTTTATCTATGCAATGTCCAACTTGTACCTGTGTAGCAGGATGTCCTACGCCCATCTTTTGAGCTTCCTTTAAAATAGCTTTACCAGCAGCACTTGATTTCATTCCTTTATAAGGTCCTGATGATTCAGTTAAAATGCCTTGTGCTGTATAAGGTGAGCTGAAATCTAAAGGCTTATTGACTTCCTTTATTGCTGGCTCAACAACAAATCGAACTTGATCTACAACTTGATTTACTTTACAAAATTCAAAATCTCGTTTATCATGAGCAGGTACACCCATTACAGCACCAGTGCCATAATCAGAAAGTACATAAGGTGCAACATATACAGGAATATCTTCTTTGGTGAATGGATTAGTTGCATATAATCCAGTAAATATACCCTTTTTATTCTCTTCTGCTTCATCCATGTTTTGCTTTTTCTTTAAATCTTCAACAAATCCTAATACTGAATCTGCTTGTTCCTTAGGTAAAATACTATAACAATAATGTCAAGTCTTTGTTTCATTATCAAATAGATTCCTAATTACTCTTTGTTTACTAATGGGTGTTCAGGACCAAGCACTAAATATTGTACACCATATATTGTATCTGGTCTACTAGTGAAAACCTTGATAGGATCTTTTGATTCAGTAGAATTCTATTAAATAATCTTAATATTCATTCTTTCATTCTCATAAATTCACTTCAATAGCCTACAATATTAAACTCAAATTCTGCTCCTGTTGATTTGCCAATCCAATTTCGTTGCATTTGCTTTACTCTCTCAGGCCAATTTTCTAATCTTTCAATATCCTTTAATAAATCCTACATATAAAAACAGAATCAATTAATACATTTGTAATCTTATAATCACACATAAAAAAAAAAAGTATCTTACATCTGCAAACTCTGTTACTTTAAAAAACCATTGTTTTAATTTCTTTCTTTCAACCAAGGCACCAGAACGCCATGATTTTCCTTCTGGATCAACTTGCTCATTTGCCAATACAGTTTTATCAACAGGGTCCCAATTAACAACGGCTTCTTTTTGATAGGCTAAGCCTGCATTATATAACTCTAAAAATATGTATTGTGTCCATTTATAATACTCTGGATCACAAGTTGCTAATTCCTATGCAAAAATCTACTTAATATTTTCAAATTTTGCATAAAATGTTTGATTCGTAATTTTACCTTTGACCAATCAAAATCAATGCACAATTTTGACATTTGCTCTTTCATAATTGAGATATTCTTGCTTGTCCATTCAGCAGGATGAATTCCTCTTTCTATAGCTGCATTCTCGGCAGGTAAACCAAAAGCATCCCAGCCCATTGGATGCAAAACATTATAACCAAACATTTTACGGAAACGTTGAATTGTATCACTAATGGCATATACACGAACATGACCCATATGCAACATGCCACTAGGATAAGGAAACATGGATAAAGTATAATAGTTGGGTTTACTGGGATCTAATGTTTGTGGTTTTTTAGCATTTTCCTTCCAACGATTCTGCCATTTAGCTTCTATAGCACCAAAATCGACAGGTAATTTGCGTTGTTGTTGTTTTTGTTGTTCAGTTGCATAATATCGTGTAAAAGAGCCTACATATAAAGTAGCTGGTATATGTCTATTAATATTCCTTGTCAAGTTACTCTTTAGTAGTATTGACATTATAAATATTTTAAAGAATTAAAAAGTTACAACCGACCCTTGGCCATCATTTATTAAACTTCTTGGGTTCCTTGACCACCCCCGGGGCGGCTATTTAATATAATTTGAATGCTCATTTGACAGGTGGAACAGGAAAAAAGAAAGCAAACTATGCTGTTAGTAAACAAATGTTGTATTAAGTGGCACATTGTTTTGTATGTAAAGACAATACGCGTGATTTGATCATGAGAAAAATAAAAAAGTTATAAAAGACTTTTTTTGTTCTTTCTTTTATTGTTATTACATTATGAATTATCAACATCATCATGCTCATTATACAATGTACCCTCCTCTTTTAAATCAGCATTCAATTGCAGGAACGCACTCTTTAAATTATACACCATCATTACATCACCCTCATTATCATTCTGCTCCTCCGTTTCAACATTCACATTATCATTTACCAACTCAATGGATTTTACAACAACCTACATACGTTACCAAAAGATCATCTTCCTTATCCATTAACCCAACTTTTCACAAACGAAAAAAATGTAGGTAGGATATAAATTAGATATCAAACTACAAATAACTTATATATTCTCGTAGTTACTCGTACAAATACAGTAAATAAAAGCCCTTTAAAGACATCAAAAGCACCATTTTCAATCGTGAAAAGTATGAAATCGACAATTAATTGGTAAAAAAAAAAAAAAGTACACCATTTTAGTAACAATTTGAAATATTTAACATAAAAATACAGGATATCCAAAACATTCTGCTTTTGCTATAGTGATAATGTAATCGAATTCAACGATGACTATTATAAAAAAGAAAAAAAAACGAACTAGTATCAAGTAATTTCACATGCAAAAATATCATATTATATATATACGAATATAAAGGAGAGAAAAGGGTAGCATTTATGTATAAATAAAAACCATATATACAGACACATTTTCCAATTATTGTTTTGTTTAAAGTAATTTAGAAAACAAGAGCAGCACCCTTAGTCTTCTTATCACCACCCAATTCAAAGTGCTTACATCTCTTGATAGCGAGTTGCATCTTGTACTTACAGGCTAAGTAATTAAGATATATAAATAAAATAAATTTATTGTATAAGAGTTTTGTATCAAACTTACCAGTACACTCGAGACGAAGGACAATTTTCTTGGTAGTCTTGGCCTTCTTGTGAAAGACGGGCTTGGTTTGACCACCATAACCGGCTTGCTTACGGTCATAACGTCTCTTACCTTGAGCAAAGAGAGAGGCCTTACCAGCCTTATATTGGGTAACCTTGTGAGGAGTGTGCTTTCTACACTTGGTACCCTTACAGTAGGTGTTACGGGTCTTGGGAATGTTGACCTAAGATCGAATTTACACGTTTAATATAATCTGAAATTGCATAAAACGTACACACACACGAATTCAAAGAAGGAGAAAAAAAAAAAAAAAAAAAAAAAAAAAAAAAAAAAAAAGGCAATTCCCATTCATTCTTTTCATTCCAAATGTTGATTTAAATAAATGTAACTGAATTATTCTTGATGCATAAATTTCTATGATTGTTGTTGCAATTTTGAGATAATAAATGAATGGGATCGTAATTTCATAATCTAAATCTTTCAATGAAAACGTATGGTGTATTGATGGATGGATGGATTTCTAAACTGTACCATGTTTAATTCAACTGTATGCCAAAAGAGAGGGATCTACTCAAAGCTAATATGATGCTCTTTCTTGGCCATACACAAGTTCAACTCTATTCAAATCTTATTCACTCCGGACCGAACTTTGTATAGAATATATGCAAATTCGCTAGTCTAAATTCTGCATGAAATCACAATTCTATTGATTTCACTCGTCAATAATGTTTCGATTTTAAATTCAGGGATTTTTAGACGATTTCAAATTAACTTTTGAACGATTGTAGTTATATATTGAGATAATGCAAAAATGAAATCTAGACAAAGTGAGAATAAAAATTTGTACAAATCGTAATGCTATTTAGACGGATAAAGTGTCGTTTTTAGATGATAACTGTTTAATTTATACATTTATTTTTTATGGATTGAACTTATGCTCAAAATGATCAAAGTTGAAAAAGTACAGCGTAATATTATATAAAAAGTGCAATCCATATTGAAAGAGATAAAAATTCTACAAGAGGCAGTAATACTTTGCAATTATTTTTGCTACAAACAAAGTAAATAGTCATTTTTTTCTAGTCCTAAGCAATTCTTTGGTTACTCAATAAATATAAAACATGGCTTGTGCTTTCAAACATTCGTATCATGGAGTAACCCAATTTACCTTTTTTTCTTTGTCAATTCTGCTTATCTTACAAGTTAAGATGGTGCAAATGTCTAAAACATTATAGTATTGTATACCCTGCATCTATGGCTTGGATATCGATGTTTCTAAAGAAAATTATGCGAAATTTATTTACAATATCGCCCATAACGAACACGATTTCTTCTTCGGGAGTTTAGATTATTACAGGTAAATCCATCTAGGTTAATTCTTTGAAATACTACCTGAGACTAACCTAATCTTTCGATTTCCCTTCTAATCATCTCATCATTTCATTCTCATTTCATCCCAATTTTCTCCTCACTTTATCTATATATCAATTTCCACTATATCTAAATTTTATTTTCATTACATACAAACTTTGTCCTCATTACATCCAAATTTTCAACTCATTTCATCCCAAAATTTACTTATTTTGTTTGCATTTAAAGTAGAAATACTGTTTAACGGCAATAAGTTTTTCTAACATTTTGCTAAATTTTTGCCTTTTTTTTTTGGGAGTAATATCAAATTAGGGTTTTCATTTTTATCGTTTTAAGGTTTCGACACTTTACAAAGCTCCAGATATATTGTCAGATTTAGCTTTTACATCTTTTTTATATTTTTTATAATTTATTCAAATGTTTCATTAAGATACGCATTATTATTACTAAATATGTGTCTTTATACGATGCAATTATTGATCATCTTTTGTTGATTAAATTTAATAATTTCCATTTGGCATATATCCATTTCATAACCGTCAAGCTTATTTATCTTGAATATAATTTTATTAACTTTATTATTAAAATTTAAACGATTCCCCGTTTAAATAGTCTTTGACATTGATTTCCCTCTGAGCAATCAAGCAGAGTTTTCCTAAATTTTTCTCTTAATTTTACTGTATAAATTCTTTTTCTGTTGCTGCGAAAATGTATGTGTACTTTTTTTTGAAGAGCAATTGATGCAAAATTTGCATTATCATTAAAAAGAGCTAAAAAAGTACTATTTATAAAGTAATTGCGCATAACTTAGCGTATAAAAAATGAATTGACATATTGCTTTAGCTCTGAATAGCTGCCTTGTAACAATTTGGTACGTTTTCTCAGCTTCATCCCACTTAATTTCTGATCAAAAATTACTTCGAAATACTGAGTAAGTGGGTCAAAGAATTTGCAAATGCTCTTTTAAAATTTTTAACAATGTTCAGAGCCTTTTCTAGCTTCGTTCCGGCTAAAGAGCGACACCATGCAATTGACATGGATAAATAAAATAAGTTACCGTAGAAGAAATTCCCTATTTTATCATTTGAGATGTGGCACACTCCCATTTTCAGTCTTTTATATTGTATGAATTTAAAAATATAGTTTCTATTAATAATGAAATTTCAACAAAACATGAGAAGAATAAGTACGTATCTATAGGCTTGATTAAATATCGTTTCATTTGAATCATTTGTTAAGTAGTATATAACCCCTTTTTTATATTTTCTATACTGAAGTTTTCAAAAATTATTATATAGACCATTTAAGTTTATTAAATAATTTTACCTGTGAAAAAAATATACGAAGCTTATTTTTGTCAAGCTGCACCCTTATTTATACCAAGAAATTTACACTAAATGTATGTTGCTTAGTTACATTGCACTTTTATATTAAACTTTACCAGCGTGAAGTATCAATCAATTTACATTTATTGTATGCTCATATATTTCTCTTCGTGATGCAGCACCTCTTATTCATTCAACTTACTGTGCAGTAAATGAAAACACTGTTTGCTAAAATAAAAATACAACTATATCATTACAAAAGATTTCTAAAGATTTCAAATAGTTCAAGAAGTATGAGAGTATCTATAGCAATTTAAAGAAATTGTATACCATTAGACCGACTTGAATGGAATATCGTTCTAATTTTAAATACGTTGTTATTAATTTGATATATTAAGGCGTAAATTATACAGAGCATTGATCCCAAAGGTTTGTACGCCAAGTGTGACAATATAGACTATTTAGAGACAGTTGACTATTGTCATATCTACTTTATGTAATCTTGAGTTTAAGGAGTAAATTTTTATATGTTTTAATTATTTATATTGATAATGCAACTATGACTCTATGACAGCGTTCGCAAAACAGCCGAGCACAAGCGAGCTCGAGCAATTTAATCGAGCATTTGTCATGCAATTGAGTATATTAGAATAATACAAGCAAGCCGAGCCCAAGCAATCGTAGTACAATTAAGTAATAATCTTTAGTCAAGCATTTTAAACTTAAATAGCAAGCAATCAAGCATAAGCCAAGGATTTGCCAGTTTATAAAAACTCAAGCAAGCTGAGCACGAGCACACACGCATACAAGCATTGCACTACATGTTTTTAGCTTAATATTAAAACGAAATGTGATGTATGATGTTAATTTTGGAAAGCTAAAATCACGGAAATTGAATGAAACTGCTGTGTGTTACATGCTTGATTACTTTCAAATCAAGCAAGCCAAAGCAAGTAATATTTTTTAAAAATATGCAATCCAAGCGAGCCCAAGCAGGTATCTCGCTCACTTGTTTATGCTCGCACTTCTCGATTGTGATTAGTACTCTACGACACAAAGGAGTAGTTGAATAAAGTCGATATTTTTACTAATATTATTTATTGATTTGGGTATAATGTACTTTTTGGTATATAATATGCCACTCATGTAATTGATTACACTGTGATCAAGAGCGTTATCATTTATATTACACAACATATATAGTTCAGGCTAAAGAATATGTCGTATTTTTAACATGCGTTTGTTATTGTATTCAATTGGTATTTATTTATTGCTTGTAATGATTCACATTACATGACAACATATAAATTACATGAATTAGTTTCAGTTGGAAAAGATACATTTAACTACTTGGACGTCAAAACAGATGTAGAACTTTAATGAAAATATCTATTCTCAACAACCCATTCACATTCTCTTATTACTACCTTTTGCTTCAATAAATTATAATAAATCACAATCACAATTATTATAAATACTTACTTGTCTCTATATTAATTACATTTAATATATAGTAAGTATAGACCACATAATAATTGTAACAATTAGAGTAACACCAAACACTACCTCTTAGTACATCGTTCTTACCAATCACTGATCCATTGAATCCAAGATAATTGTACTTCTTACATTACTATTGTAATTTTATATTTCAAGTATCATAAAATTTATTAGACTATGAATGACGCTTGCAAATTGAGCTCTTTTGGAACCATCAATCTTTAGTATGCAATTTTACTGCATGCTTTATAAAATTTCATCTATTTTGATAAACAATACACTCCATATTTGACGAACATGAATTATTAACACTGAATACTCAGAAAAGTATCACATTCCATACGTTAAAATGGATTTCGTGTTATTTTTTGTAAGTACCTGCTCAAGCAAAACTTGAATTTATTTTTTAAAAAAAAAAAAAGAAATTTCATAGTTTTCAGTTTTCGGCGTCAGGAGCGTATTCTTTTTTCTATAACTAATCTTATTATACTAAGCGCTTTTTATAATATATATTTTATACACTGTAAAATAGATAATACTATGAGTTAGTCTCATTTCACCAACATCCACCACATAGTACTCCTTTCTTAATTGCGTAAAAATCACAAGGTTACTGTACTCGTTACACCAGTATATCCTCGTCCAAATTTCGAATTCAAGAAAAAAGCTGACAAAAGCTCTGTTTTCTCTGAGAAAACTATCGCTAAAAAGCTCATCAATAACTTAACCGGTAGATAATTTTGTTGTACATTGTATCTATTGTTTAAAATCAAAGCATATTTATAAAAAGTAGCGTGTATCTTCAAAAAAACTTTTAAATTTCAATCTCATTTTATGCAAAATTTAATGCAAATCAGTTGTCCAAATTTTATTTAGTAAAATACAAAATTTAAAACAGTACAAAAGCTATTTAATTCTCCAACTTAGCTTACTTTGCAATTCATGAACAATTGAACGATTTTGTTTTTTGTATCATTTTTTGGATCATTTTTTGGATCAATTTGTCATCAAATAGTTTTTGGAATACAGTTATTATAGGCTGTAAGCTGTAACATGAACTATTGGCATTTTCTGCTTAAGCAAAAAATACAAAGAAGCTTTCTGTTAGATCTATCTTGAATACTAACAAAAAAAAAAAAAGGAAACGTTAGTAATAAAGTTAAAATTTACGATTGATTCTACGATCAATTTAGGTCAAATTTAGGTTAATGTTAGATTAATGTTAGTTTAATACACTTATATTCTAATTTTGACTTTATTCTAGGACATATTTCAATAGCGATGCCTTATAAAAGGAACCTGTGGTTTAAAAGTAAAATTTGGAACGAGATCAATAAATAGACGCCAGTTAACCAGAATATTCATTTGCCATGCCTTCTTCAAGCTAAGACCACCACATTTGAACATTAATTTCTCAATATACACTGATTAGAATAATCTCAAACCTCACATAAAGATGTCAGTACAGTTTCTATGTTATGGCTTAAAATTTCAGTTTTCGTGAGTTGTGGATGCTGAAATATTAGATTCTGATAAAAAGAATTCCCACTATTACATCTGCTTGTATGTGACTAGATAATGCTTGATGAATAATTGAAATGAGTTTGCAAAAATGATACACTCACAACTATCCCTTTCTCTCTTTTTTATATTACGTTTTGTTATAAAATGCAAGGAGAGCCTAATTCAACAACAAATACACAATATAAATTAGTCGAATATAACAATACAATTTATGAAATTCCTATTAGAAATATTGAGCAAGAAAATGTATTGCTTTTAAGCGATATAAAATCATTATTGCCTAAAGCAACAGCTATATTAACTAGCTCTAAACTTATTCCATTTAAGTTACATCCTGATCACCATACAGAACTATTACCGAAAAGAATCCCAATACCCGATATAAATAGCAACAGCGTAATTTGGCAAGTTCATGTCCCAGAAGAAAGTTCTTCTAGTTTAATGAAAATGCAAGTGAAAATAGACAAACTTGGTGAGAAATTGGATCGTCTATTTAGAACGCTAGTACATCAATCTTCTGATGGCAGTGATGACGATTTAGCAACAACGCCATTAACTTCTACTATCAGGGACAATGCGAATACAAGTTCCCATAATTCCGTTGTTGCTGTAGATGATTATCACAGTGAAGATAGTGATCGACCTGAAGATACAGATGATAATACACGAGACCATGATACATTAGACGAAGCAGATCATAGCATTTCCCGGTCAAATAGTCCACCACCAGCATTTTCAACGCCTTCACACCTGTCTGTTGGCGCCAGTTCTTCTTCAGGGTCATCTTCATCTTCTGCTATCAATCAGCAACAAAATCAACAGCAACATGAAGCACCACCATCTTATGAAACATCTGTGTTGAGTACAATAAAAGCCTTAAATGCAAAATTGCGATTATACGAATCACATATATCTAATCGACATAAATCACCCAAATGGTTAGCTAAACGAGATGAGTGGATTTCCCGAGAGCCAAATAGTATAGAACAAATTGCATTTCAATTAGTGCAACTGGAAATGGCTCTATTGTGGACTGCGGTAACAGAATCTTGGATCCAAGAACGTGAAACATGGTTAACATTGGTAGCAAGTTCACAATCAGAAAGACACTTAGCAGGCGCTATTATTAATTTGGAGAGACATACGTTGGTTATGGACGATGATTGGCAACAAATAAGAGAAAGATGGATTAATGATTTATTGGAAATGGTAGTGTTACCATTAAGTCATGGGTAAACTATTTTATCGGATGTGGTTTCCGAATTTACAGTTCTAAATAAAAATTGTATTTGTGCAAAAATGCCTGTTTCTTTTATTGATTTATTTACAAGCTGGAAATTTATATATATATATATATATATATATATAACATATAGTGTATATATTAATGAAGCATTCGTATTTTCATTCCAAACCTAGCAATATCCATTAAAATTTGTGCTGCCTATAAAAGATTACTTAGAAGGGTAGAAACTAAAATAAAGTAAAATTTTTTTAAATTACCTCTAAAAGTTGAGTTTGTTGTTGTTTAGTCATACCAAGACGTACATCTGTATGCTCCCACCCATGTTTCTGAAGACAATTCAAATGCTTATAGTTCAAACCACATTGCTCACATTCAAATTGTCCACCTTGACCTGCACAAGCTTCTAATTTGACACATTCATTTAAAATGTATGCATTTTCTTCTTCTCTTTCTTCCTCCTCTTCTTCTGTTAAAGGTGGTGATACTGATGCAAATGATGCCAATGTAGCTGCGGCTGCTGACACCGCCTCATTCTCTTTACGTTGCTTTTTAGTAGGTTTTTTTTGCTGTTTCAATTCTAATACTTCATAATGATAAGGTGGAGTTGTTTTTTTCTTGCTTTTGGAAGGATTTTCATTGGGATCCTTTAAACGGCGTTTACGCTTTTGAGGTTTTTCTTTTTTAGGTTGTGGATCTTCTTTAAATGGGATTGGATGCGATTGATGTGCAAGTGCAATTGAATGTTGATGTTGATGTTGATGTTGTTGAGGTGGAGTTGAAGATACAGGAGGTGTAGGAGGAAAATAATATTGATTATTATTGTTATTATTTGTAGAATTATTATTAGGAGAAGGTGAATAAATATATTGTTGGGGAGGAGGAAGATGATATCCAGGTAAACTTGAAGGAGGGGGGAGCATATAACCAGATCGGGCTTCTACTACGACATTATTATGAGGGGATGTACCTGAAGATGGATAATAGTAATTTGAGCCAAATAAGGCAGATGGTGGTGGCAAAGATGTAGGTTCCCTTTCTGTTGAATTTGACAGCATGTTTCTCTTTTTAATGATAAAAATAATAATAATAAAAAAAAAGAAAAAAAAAATAAAAAGAGGAGAAAGCAATTATCATTCAAATTGTATAAATCCTTCATTAAATATTAGAAAAAAAAAAAAAAAAAAAAAAACGGCGATTTAAACCTAAAAAAAACTTTTTAGGTCAGAGATGAACGAAAATGGTGGCTGGCAGATATATTACAACCGTTTATGTATATGGTATTAGCATCCAATATTTGATTGATAAATACAAAAAAGAAAAAAGAAAAAACTATTGAAAATTATGTCTTATTTCATGATTTATTAACATTTGATCTGTACTTTTAAATATATACATATATATCATTATTAGTTTTACAAGAATGAATATACTCGCGGTTTCGTTGGAATATTTGCATAAATTTAGCTCTTGTATCTTTGTTCATTTGGTTAGCAGATTAAAACCATTTATTATTCGATGCGGTCACTTATTTTATTACTTTTACTGCCTTTTACTGCTATCAAATGATGTGCAATCCATGTTTGCAAGTACCTTATTCCAAGTTTAAAGAAAAAATTTTTTTTTGGGAAAATTGAACAAGATAATTATATTTTCTGTTTATAATATTATTTTATAGCATATGAAAAACGTGTTTCTAGTTTTTTTTTTTTTTTTTTTTTTTTTTTGTTAATTATGAATGTCTAATTTGTTTATTAGTATTTTTCTGCACCATATCACTTTTTTTTTTTTTTTTTTTTTTTTTTTTTTGGTTTTTTTGAGTGACAGATTTTTTTTCTGGTGCAACATCACACTCATGGGCATCATATTTATAGAAATCAGTCGTAATGAAATCTTTTTGTACAACAACGATACTCTTTCAAAGATCCGAATCTTTCATGTTACATTTTGTATTGAATCAAGTAGTTTTATTTATTTATTTTTTGTCTTGTAATAGAATATAAAGTTACTAAATTTACAAATAATTATAAAATATATACTATATTTTTTTTGAATGTATTTAAAAAGGGTATAAACATAATGGAAATAGACAACAAAGGCAGTTTAATAAAGCTGTTCAATTTCGCGAAGTGCATCAGCAGATGCTTGAAGTCTTTCTTCTTCTTCTTTAGAAAGAGGAACATCATAAACATGTTGAATTCCTTCCCAGCCAACCTTGGCAGGCATAGAAAGCGTAACGCCATATTTTTCAGCATAAACAGACACTGGGTGAATCACTTTTTTATTTAATACAATAGTATGTACTAAATCTGCTGCACATGCACCAATTCCATAGAAAGTAGCTCCCTTTAGACGAATAATTTCCATTGCTTTACCAGAAACAATTTTTGAAACAGCCTTTTTATCAATATTTTGATACTCGGGGAAAGATGTTAATGGTTGCCCACCAATAGTAGCAGCATCCCATGCAATCATTTGAGAATCACCATGCTCACCAAGCACAAAAGCATTAATTGATTGTGGGTTGACATCGAAAATTTCACCAAGATGAACACAGAGACGAGTAGTATCCAAGTAGGTACCCGAACCAATCACCTGATTAGCAGGTAAACCAGAGAGCTTACGAGCAATGTGAGTCAAAATATCAACAGGGTTGGATACCATTAAAATGACAGCATCTTGTCTAATGGGTTGCATACTTCCAATAACATTCTTCAATACACGATAATTACGCTCGATAAGTTTGGTACGAGGCTCGCCATCTCTTTGTTTAGCACCTGCAGTAATGACAATAATATCAGCTTGACCAGCTTCTTCAGGAGTGGCGCCACGAATACGAGTATGGCTGACGCTAGCAGCATCAGCTAAATCAAGAACTTGAGCCTTAACAATGTCAGGGCTAACATCAACAATTAAAATTTCGGAACAGATATTTTTAAACATCAATGCATAAGCGAGTGATGCACCAACGGCACCAGCACCAACAATAGCAACTCTGGAGTGTGAGACCATATAAAATAATAGTTTAAAGTTTTTGAGTATAAATAGATAGAGAGAGAAATAAGATAAGTTTTAAATGTGTACAAAAAAAAAAAAAGAAAAGAAAAGAAATGAAACGAATGCTTATTTCAGTCTCTTTTTATACAGTACATCCTGACGGAGCTTCATTTAATGTTGCATTAACCACATTTTTTTCTAATTTTCCATTTGATTGTTGATAAAAAAAAAAAAAAAAAAAAAAAAAAGATGATTACTTCATTTTAATCAGTTCCACATGGCAAATTCAAGTTATTTAACATGATAGTTTATCATTATCTATCACGAAAAAAATTATTGCAAGATTATTTTGATTTCTAAAACTAGATAAAACTGTTGGGTTTCTTTTTTATTTTACTTTTTAAGCCATGACATGTAGTAAATTGTTCATAAAATAAAATTATCAACTCAAAACTGAATCTAATCAAAAGAATTCCCCAAATTACCTCCAACGTGGATAAGAAAAGAAAAAAAGATGGTTTCCAGCTTAGCAGGAAAACAACTAGCAAAATTGGCATTTGGGAAGAATCGGAAAAAAGAAAAAAAAAAGTTTCCACAAAACTTCAAGACTTACTGGGTTGTAAGCCATGGTGATTTAATACAGATTTGCCATGCAATGTATATTATTGGTGGATACAATTCAAAATCCTATCACGATTTATCAAGTTCTATATTGTGGTCAAGTATAGAATGGTTAACTACAAAAATAAACATGTCATTGTTATAAGAAACGAAAATCCCCAATAAATCGTCGACTCACTTTTTTTGTGGTTTGGTGGAACACAAAAAGGTGTACATTGTTTAGCTAGAATCACTGTTTATTTTATCCAATAGGGTGAATAGTTCCTGAACCCTTTTACCTGTATAAATTGCATTAGATTTACATTTATCTATGCAAACATATGTCAAACTATGATAATGCATAGCTCTAGTTACATATTTATACCTCTCGAAAGAGAATTGAGATTTGTTTGAGATGCCGTATGTTACAATAAAACTCACTTGACTTGATAAAAATTATCTTTATTCGCAGTGGCTGCAGTATTTCTACTTTTAATTCAAACAAAATAGGTAAAATTTAGGATGAAATGAGGGTAAAGTTTAGATGTAGTGAAAATAAAATGTGGATATAACGGAAATTTAGATTTATATAAAGTAAGGATAAAATTGGAATGAAATGAGAATGGGATTTAAAGATGATGAGAAGTTTCAAAGAGTTAATTTAAATGAACTTACCTGTAATAATCTAAACTCCCGAAGAAGAAACCGTGTTTGTTACGGCGATATTGTAAATAAACTTTGCATCGTTTTCTTTAGAAGCATTGATATCCAATCCTGAGATACAGAATATACAATATTATAATTCTTTAGATATTTGCACCATATTGACCTGTAAGATAAACAAAACTAGCAAATAAAAATGACAAATTGTATTAAATAATGATACGAATGTTTGAAAGCTACATACAGTTATGCCCTATATTTATTGATTATCCAAAGAATTGTTTAGGACTAGGAAGAAATGATTATTTGTTTTGTCCGTACTGAAAATAATTGCAAAGTATTACTATCTCTTGTAGTACTTTTATCTTTTTCAATTTTGATTATTTTGAGCATGAACCCAATTTGTAAAAAAATATATGCTTAAATTAAGCAGCTATTGTCTAGAAACAACAGTTTATTCGTCTGAAGATTATTCTTTTTAATACTAATTTACCCAACCTAATTGCATTATATCCTTATACTAATACACCATCATATGATCATATGATTAAGCCAGAAATAAAATTTTCATATACATGAGCAGATATCTCAATCAGCAATAATTAAAGTCTACCCTACACGTTATAAGTATCAATGATAATTGAGTAATAAAATATATTTATTTGGAATGGGGTTATAAATATATAAAGGGAAGAAAGAAACAGATAAATTCACTAATGTTCATTTAGTCTGCATAGATTATTGGTACTTATATGACTTGGGAGTTGATTATATAATAATTGGGTTTAAGTAAGAATGTAATAGATCAAATCATTACAGTTATCATCAGTATTTTATTATACTTGTAGGCTCGCTATAGTTGAATAAAAATATTTTTAGATTTTATCTAGCATAATTTTTTTAGCTTTTGTTTTTATGTAACTTTTTATTGAATAGTATTTTGATGTAAAGCTGTGTAATATATTCCTGTTTTATTTTATTTTGTTAGACATTTTTATACTTCCATATGCTAGTATTTGTTTAATATTTATTTTGTGTGAAGAATATTATATTTTCGATCATGCTAATGTACTTGTACTTTATGCCATTTTAGCTGTACCTCTATTGTTTCATTTGCTTTCTGAATTTACAAATGTGTGTATCTATGTAGCTGTGGTTGCAATTCTTCTATCAGTTTCTCTTGCCATGCAATGAGTATATTATTTTCTTTTGAACAATAGTATAGACTTTATATGGCATGCTGCTTTACTACATAAAAAAAGTAAAAAAGACGTTATTTTAAATAAATATATATTTTGAAATAGACCTTCGAAAATAGATTTGTTCTGATGGTTTTATAATATATAAAAAGGGTCTGTAAACAATAGAATAACCTTTGTTCCCTATTTAATTTACTTCACTAATTCAGATGTTAGAAATTGGGACTGCAAATGTGTGTGGCTGAAAATATCGATGGTGTAACTGCTCATGCGAACTCTTTAGTAAAGTTACGTTAACATTAAGCAACATGGTGGACCCAGAATCGTTTGGATTTCCATTCGAGCCTTATTCTATACAAAAAGACTTTATGAAGGAACTCTATAAAGTTTTATCAGATGGGAAAATTGGTATTTTTGAGAGTCCAACTGGCACAGTAAGATTTTTTTTACATATAATAATGTTAATTAAAATTACTGATACATGCTTGGCAGGGTAAATCACTAAGCCTAATTTGCGGATCATTGAAATGGTTGAACGATTGTGATAAAAAAGGACCAGAAACTTTAGAGGTAACAGTTCAGCCGAAAGGTGAGCTAATATTTGTTATAAATTTTGTTAAAACTACAAATTAATAATGCATACCCTTAGCAAATCAACCTGACTGGATTACAGCTTTGCAAGGCCAATCAATTAACAATAAAAAGCAATTAGAATTAGAAAAGAAAAAAGCAGAGCTTAGAAAGCGTATTGATCGTGTTCGAGACATTGAACAAAGACAAAGCATGTTTGAATTAGCAACCAAAGAAAGAATTAAAAAGAGAATCAAGCACGAAAAAGTCAAATCAGAGGATAATGATGATGAATTTTTAATAGATGATTACGAAAGTGATGAAGAAAAAAATTCTACTAAAAAAGTAGATACCAAAAGCAATTTATCTAGAGAAGTACAAGACCTGCTAGCAAAGTAAGATCAATGCGTGAAATTTGTTATATATTGTATATACTAAATTTTCTAAAGATTTGACTCCAAGATAAAGCCTTCAATATCATACGATGACGACAATGATAATGATGATGATGATGATGATGATGAAACTATATTAGAAGAAGAAGTAAAGATATATTATGCTTCCAGAACACATTCTCAACTTTCACAATTTGTACATGAAGTGAGCAAGACAATTTACGCAAAAGACATTTACGAAGTTCCACTTGCCTCAAGAAAGAATTTATGCATAAATCCCGATGTAAATAAGCTTGGAAATGTAAACAAGGTCAACGAAGCATGTTTAGATTTACAGAAAAAAGGATCGAAGAAAGGACCCTGTAAGTATCTACCAGCAGGAGATAATAAACCTAAATGGAATGAGTTTCGTGATCACGCATTAGCAAAAGTAAGGGATATAGAGGATTTAGTAACAGTGGGAGAGATGCTATCTACGTGTCCATATTATGGATCAAGAAATACAATTAAATCAGCAAGACTAATTGTATTACCTTATCAACATTTGCTACATGCTAGCACACGAGAATCACTGGGAATTTCATTAAAAAACAACATTGTTATCATTGATGAAGCACATAATTTAATGGAAACCATGACATCTATATATACAGTATCATTATCTTTGCATCAAATACAATTGGCCTGGAATCAGCTCAATCTATATATCCAGAAATACAGATCAAGGTTATTAGGTAAAAATGTGGTTTACATTAAGCAAATTTTGAGCATTATCAAAATTTTGATACGACATTTAACTCCAAAAGAAGAAGTACAACGTAAAGATTCTGTTATGCGAGTTAATGATTTTCTACATGCTTCATCTATTGATCATATCAACATGTTCAAGATCCAAAATTATCTTCAAGTTAGTAGTCTTGCTCGTAAATTGAATGGATTTATCGATAAAGCTAGAGAAAAGGAGGAAGAAGAAAGGCAAAAAGAGCAACTGAAAAATCCAAAGGCACCCATTTCTCAACCTTCACCATCATTAACTTCTTCAACATTAACCCTGACTCAAATAGAGAGTTTTTTAATGGCTTTAACAAATCCAGATAAAGATGGTCGTATAGTAACAAGCTTTGGAAATGCGGAAAATCCTGGTGTCACCCTTAAATATATGTTATTAAATCCTGCAGATGCGTTCAAACCAATTGTAGAAGAAGCTAAAAGTGTTATTTTAGCTGGTGGTACTATGGAGCCCGTAGGTTTATAACATTATTTGTTTTAAAATGAAGATTTAACGCAAATTTCTCGATAGATTTCTGATTTCCTGAACCATCTATTCCCATCTGTACCTGGAACCAAGATTGTTCATTTTTCATGTGGACATATTATACCCCCAACAAATCTTGCAACAATAACATTAGATCAAGGGCCATCAGGACAGCCATTCATTTTCAATTATGAGAGTAGACAAGATTTGAAACTGGTAAGATATATACACAAAAAGTTGTTTATCTATCAATTAACCAAAAGCCATTAGATGGATGAAGTGGGAAGTTCAATTGCTAATCTATGCAATGTAATTCCAGATGGCATCGTTTGCTTTTTTCCCAGTTTTACATATCTCGATCAAGTTTATAAACGATGGGCTACAGCAGATAATGGCAACATACTAAAGCAAATTGAAAGGAAAAAGAAGATTTTTAAGGAACCTAGAGAGAGTAACCAAGTAGAGACCACACTAAGAGATTATGCTTTACAAATTGGTACACCAGACAAGAATACAGGTGCATTATTACTGTGTGTTGTGAATGGTAAAATGTCTGAAGGTATCAATTTCTCTGACAGTTTAGGAAGAGGAGTTATCATGATTGGATTACCATTTGCTAATAAAGGATCTGTTGAATTGATTGAAAAAATGAAATATGCTCAGCAATATTCGGTAAATATAACATTTTACAGGTTTAGATTTAATTACTAACGACTATTACAGAAAGGAAATACTAATGCAGGCACTGAATATTATGAAAATCTTTGTATGCGTGGTGTAAATCAATCGATTGGTCGTGCAATTCGTCATCAAGGTGATTATGCCACAATTATTTTACTAGATAAAAGATATGCCACACCTCGTATTGGTAAAAAGCTGCCTAAATGGATAGGTGAACATGTAGAGCATGTAGATAAATTTGGTTTAATTATGGGTAAAACATCAAAGTTTTTTAAGGAAAAGAAGGCATGAAATGATATCTCTTTTGTAAAATAAAATAAGTCTTTAATAAGAGATAATATTTTATTTTGTTCATGTATAAAATGCAGATATACGATATTTATCAGTTTTCAGACTAATTGTATAATCACGCTTGCCACTGCCCCCTTTAAATCAATTTGAAAGACCTCAAATTGGTTTGACAGTATTTCTACTTTAAATTCAGACAAAATAAGTAAAATTTGGGATGAAACGAGAATAAAATTTGCACCATCTTGACTTGTAAGATAATAGAATACTGTCTAAAAAATCAGTCTAGAACAAGTTAATAATCATACATCGTTCATTTGTTAAAAATATATCAGTGATAAATAAATATATCAGTGTGAGAAATTACTTACATGTTCATAAAGCATTCTGCAAACAAGCTCCTTAAAGCATGCGAATTAATCGTGCTTAGTTCAGAACAAGTCGGCAGAATACCATTCAGGTGCACCAGTCTTGAGGGAGAAATAGAAACATTCGAGTCTTGAGTACAGCAATCTTGAGCAATGTAAACCTTGAAAACCCTTAAAAGATCATAGGCATAAAAAAAACCTTCTCCAAAGACTAGTAGGAGGAGAAAAAACCTTGTAAATTTTGCAAAGGCAATCTTGAGGTAATAGATACATCATTATAATAGAAAGTCTTGAAAAGTAATAGTAGCGAAAGTTTTAAAAACGATGCTCAAATACAGATGAGAGAGAGAGAGAGAGAGAGAGAGAGAGAGAGAGAGAGAGAGAGAGAGAGAGAGAGAGAGAGAGAGAGAGAGAGATACAACAAGAAAAGTCTTGTAGGTCTTGAATAGAAATACAGGATGTTTGGACAATATTGTGCGTTTTAATAAATAAAGGCTCTCTTTAGGACATCTTTTAGATGTGATACTTACATTTAATCATCTTTTCATGAGAGTAGAGTCGTGAAACTATAAATAAACAAGTATTTAAAGTATCTAAAATAATCAATGTTTACATATACCAAATGTTCAAACTATGAAGTAATTTCAATATAAAAGCAGAAGAAGCAAAATGTATAGAAAAAAAGATAAAAAAAATGAAAAAAAATTTTCTTTTCATCATTCTACTTATAATATAAAGAAAAATGATAAATTGCGTTACTCCATGATACGAAGGCACAAACCATTCTCTATATTTATTGAGTATTTAAAGAATTGCTTAGATCTAGAAAGAAATGATTTTTTATTTTTCTTACAGTGAAAATAATTGTAAGATATTACTCTCTCCTGTGATGTTTTTATCTTTTTCAATACGTATTGCACCTTTTATATAGTATTAAACTGCACTTTTTCAATGTTAGTTCTTTTGAGCATGAGCCTAATTCATAAAGAATAAATGTTTAATTAAGCAACTACTATCATCTAGAAGCAACATTTTATTCATCCAAATATTATTCACAGTTTGTACGAATTTACATTCTCACTTTGTCTAGATTTCATTTTCGCTTTGTCTCAATATACAACTACAATCGTCCAAAAATTCAATTGGAAATTGTCCAAATATTTTCCTAAATTGTCTGAATATAAAGTTTAAAAACTTATTATTTAGTATCGGTAGAAACTACTTGCAAGATCAATTTTTTGGAATACGTATTGTATTTTATGGAGGAAAAGAAGTATACCGAAAGCATATAAAAGTATAAAATGGTTCTTTATATAAATTATAAATTTTAATCATCACAGAAAAATTTAAAGCTTTATAGCAAGTCTTTTTAATGGGTATTTACGTCTAGCCCATTGTCTTACAGGACCCAAGATAAAAAACCTCTCCCAGATATGAACAACAAGCATATTTCCAATTGAGTAAGCCCAAAGTTGATATCTAAATGATTTTGGTAAAACGTTATGACCAAGTGGATTATTATATGGCTCGATATAAAAGGTAGGCCTTTCGTAGCCAAGTGATACCAAAACGTCAGGGTTACCACAGTTTAATCGCATTAAACAGCCAAACCTATTTGGATCTAAGAAATACATAGAAGCATCAATGTACCATTAAATTTCTCTCTCCTCTAATTACAAATTACCTGCCAACTCCCAATAACTAACAATAATAATGAATACTGCCCAAACAATCATTAAAAAGTAGTTACGGTACCATCTTTGTCTAAAGATATATCCATAATTAAAAGCCATAGCACAATTTACAAACTGGAATAAGGCCATAAATGTCAAAACATCCGCTTCAAAACTATCACCAAGTAGCCACCATTTAGATGCATCTGTGGCTCTTGCATCCCATTCATGACATCTAAAGAAATCATCTCTTGTATACAACCAAATAAAAGAGCCTATCAAAAACCAAACATTAATCCAAAGCTGACCCAACACAGACAACAATACTTCAGGCCCTAAAATACGAGCAGTAGGTCGATGGTTTGAAAGTCTTTTAGCCGCACCAGCTTGAGTAACAGCAAATGCACAAAATACAGTAATAAAAGCATCAATCAAAATGAAGTTCCATTGAGAAAATGACATGGTATAATAAAATGTACAGAATTTCACAGTTGCCATAGTTTCACCATACATGATAAGATATTTATAACTTGCGAATGAAGTTGCAAGAGCTGAGCGGCCTTGGATCAATAGATCAACACAGGCTTGAACAGATCTATTGGGGGTACTAAATGGGGATACAACTGATGCTTCTGCTTCAGACATAGCAATACCTACATGAGCAGACCTCAAAGCACCACAATCATTACCACCATCACCACACATCGCAGTAATTGCTCTTTCCATTAATAGCTCTACGCATTGCATTTTATCAGCTGGTGTCATTCTAGCAAAGATGCGAGTAGAAAACAAATAATCACACATTGTACCATTGGATACTAGTAAGCGAAAAGCTTTACCAGTAATGGCTAATTCACATCCACTTGCAATAGCAGCATCGATATTCTGAATTGGCTTTCCTGTATCAGAATCTGTCCATACTAATTCGTTATTAGTATACTTCTCAGAAATAACATCGCCTACAATAACAGTTGTGTTGGGTGGAACGAGATTACATTGCTGACCGATAAAGACGCCTGTTAAAGCATTATCACCAGTAATCATTACAACTCGAACATCGCCTTGCTTGATTTGCTGTATAGCATTCGAAGTGTCTTCTTTCAACATGTTTTTGAAAAGAACCAGGCCAATAAATTCTAAGTCTGATTCTAATTGATCTCGAGAACAATTTGTAACAAGTTGAATCTCTTCTTCTGGAGATAGAATACCAAGATCTCTATGAGCCATACCAAGCACATAACATCCAACTCTTGCACTTTGTGCTGTAATTTCATCAAAGTTTGTTGGTAAACCTCTTGCAGAAACATCGGCAATCCTTTCGAATGAACCTTTACAAAACACATGAATGTGTCCTGTTGTCATATCTTTTACAGCAATTGACATGGATGCTCGAGCATGTTGAAATTCGAAACGCTGAAGCACTTTTAATGTTGATAAATTTTGATTCTCTACTGGCATAATCATATCATGACCTGCTTCGTCATTTCCTAAAGAAGCACAAGTAGCTTGGAACATGACTAAATCAACAGGATTTCCAACATAATCTCCATTAAGCATTGTAACAGAGTGACATGATGATAATCCCATTTGTAACAATCGATTATTGCAATTATGTAATGAATCAGTTTTATCAGCAGAAGATAAATCATCAAATTTTGAGTGCAAATTATCAAATACACCATCATTTGTTGGATATACTCCATAATATTCCAATCCTTCGTTTGTTAATGTACCTGTCTTGTCAAAGCAAAATACTTGCACTTTACCAGCCATAAGAATTCTTGGAAAATCTACACAGAACACGCCTTTTTTTTTCAATCTTCTGGCAGCTACTGATTGACCAACTACCAAAATAGCTATTTTTTTTTTTATTCATGTGAGAAAATTGAATTATATTATAATATTTAGTGTCATTACCTGGAAGTAATGGGTTCATTACTTGAGCCGCACAAATAGTGCCGTAAAACCAAGCTGTCATTCCAGTTCCACCTAACCACCAAGCACCAAATCCAAGCAAAACTAAAGCCCATAGTAATAACAGAAAAAATACTAATTTGAGTTGCTCATTAAAGATGAATGAAACAGGTTGAGGGAACAAGATTCTTTGTACAAGCTGCCCTTTATCAGTATCAGTGCGAGTCTTTAATACAAGTGCAATGGCATCAGAAGTATTTTGCTTGATTGTAGTACCAGCAAATAAACTATTGATTTTACCAGCAGAGGATTGGCAATCAAAAGCAATAGAAATGGCATCATCATCTGCTTGACGTAGGGGAAATTTTCTAATAGGTAGAGGCTCCCCTAGATATGATTCAGTTTTCTATCAATATCAATACATAATTTACCATAGTTTACCTGTCAGCGAACTTTCATCTACAACAATATCACCACATAAAATAACAGCATCTACAGGGACAATTTGACTAGTTTCCACTTTAATAGCGTCACCAGGAACTAAATCAGCAGTAGATATGTTTGACCATACATTGTTGCGTAAAACTTGACATGTATCTACATGCTCTGCCATTTTTTTTACTCTTTTTTCTGATTTCAATCGAACAATAACCTTGATTAAAGCAGCTAGTAAAATAACACCAGTATCTGATATACCAATTTGCCAGTAAGCCAAGTAGAAATAACACCACAGAATTTGTAATTGATAAATGTAAAAGAATCCTGTTAATTCTTCCCAAAGAGCTTGAAGAAAGCTTGGAACCTTGACTTCAATAAAATTTGGACCTAGTAATTGTAAACGAATCTGAGACGTTTTAGAATCAAGACCTTGATTCATTCTTATCAAATCTTGTGGCTTCATACTAAAAAAATTCTTAATATCTACTGGTTCAAATACTTGCTTAATTTCATCAAAATGGTATCGAGTTGATTGGAACTCAAAGTAGGGCTTCTCATCAGATTTTATAACAGGTACAGTTGTAGTCAATGTATCAAAACCAAGTAATTGTCTTGTCATGTTCTCAAATTTTAAAAGAGCTGGCATAATTATGCTATCTACGCTTTCACTTTTCATTTGTATCACTCGTCGAGGTTTTCTGATTTGTATAAAATCAGCTTTTGCAAATGTTGTCTCTATTCTAAAATAGTTTTTGATCTTGGTTCTTGAAATATTAATAAATAAATACCAACTTGTTGAAAGAAACCATGCAACGCAAAATGCTTTACTTGACAAATCATATGAATTGTAGAATAATCCAAATGGTGTATCTTTGACGACCTTGAAACAAAAAAATTTCAGCGTTAAAGCATTTAAATACACTTATTTTGTACCTACATAGCCATAGTAATCTAATGACAATAACAGAAGAATTATGATCCAAAATACTGATATAATACCCATGTAAATTATCATCATATTTCCAATTCTATTTCGCTTAAATCCTCTTTGTTTCAATTCATCGTCATTGTTTTCTTCTCTAATGCTACTATCCATTTCAACTTGTTCTGAAAAGCCTTTTTCGCTAGTATCTTTGTCTTCATAATGTATGATCTCTTTATTACTCGATGGACTACTATCAAATTTAACTGGATGTAGTCTCTTGTTCATACCAAAATCATCCTTAATATTGATTTCCTTCATTTTCTATATATATATATATACGCAAGTTATTGTTCCGATTCTTTCAATGACAGGTATTCAAAGTACGTACCTTCTCTTTGGTATATTTGTAGAATGCCCATAATCCCCACAATGGAAAAAAAGCCAGGTAAACTGACATATATATGATTACTGTTAAAGCTAACAATGAGATTTAAGTTAATTGAGTTTTGCATATTCCATCATTCGATTAATACCTCTGATAGGAAAGTTCATGCCCTGAGGCGCATCGCAAACATTCCAAATCAAGGCCCCACTATCGACTTGATTTGATGAAAGGCTTGACCATGTATCTCTGACAGTTGTTGATATCTCCATACCAGCTGAGCATGCTTCATATTGTTGCATAGTTAGATTTTTTGGATCGTAATTTGGTATATCAACATATAATGCATTGCTTCTACAAGCCTTCAATACAACCCCTGGTTGTGAAGGACATGAACAAATAGAAGAGGCTGAATTAAAGCAATTATTACTACAGGATCCATCAGGGCATAAGCTTAATCCGTTTGGGCATGAATTAGGTCCAAACTGAGTTGGACATAATTCTTGATCTGTGACGCATAAAACTGGACAAAGTACATTTGGTCTTGTAACAGCAGGACATGTTGTACCATTGTTAAAATGCCCGTTAACTAAATGTATATACAAATAAATTGATAAATTACAAATACAATAAATAATAACAAACCTGTATGAAATTTTGGTATTGCATACACCTGTCTCAAAATAAACAAAACACAAACAAGCATTAATCTTTTCATTCTACTAATTTTTTTAAAAAAATGTATAAAAGAGAAGAAGAAGAAGAAAGAAAGAAATACTCCCGAATACTTTCAACGCGTGATGGCAATGTTATTGTTGGGTATACTTTACGGGAATTATAAAACGGCTTTAAGCTGTGCAAAGAGCATATATACAAGGGGGTTTTTTTTATCATGATTAATGCATTTCATATAAACTTAATATTATTAGTATCCGTGTGTCATTGCTTAGTCATCTTTGTTGTAATTTATTTCTGTTTAGAATATGCTGATGATTGTCAAAATACAAAACCCATAATTTTACACTTCATGTAAATGTTGATAAAATAACAGAACTTAACACACTATATATATCGTATAAAATATTCTTTAAGCCTTTTTAGCTGTACATAAAAAGAGTAATCATGTAATTATTGGCTTTTGACCTTTTCAATAGAAACTTGGAATAAGAAGTAGATCAATCACTATTAATGCAAGAGTAGACTTATATGAGAAACAGCCCATAATTTTGTTTTTCCAACTGATGAAAGTTTTCGATACATTTATTTAGAATGCTCCTTTTTTCTACAATATTGATAAAAAAAAATACAGTTAACTATGGAAGTTGCTAAATTATCTTTATAAAGTTAAATGAAATAAAAAAGTTAAAAATCCAGCGAAAAAAAAAAAAAATTCTTGACACTTGAAAGTAATAATTTTATTGGAATTGATCAAATACATTCAATTTGGGTGTGGATCTATTTACTTATGTGATTCTGCTTTGAAAAAGCTAATTTTTTTTTCAACATGTCAAAATCAGGTACTCTTCAGACAACAACTAAAACCATGAAATCCATTATAGTGGGAAACGTATAACGAAAAGCTTTCTTGTTTCACCAAAATCACGCATGAATCAGCATTCAAATGGCGTCATTAAGGTACTTTTCCATATAGAAGTAAAGCTGAGTTGCAGTGCAATAATAGAAACTAAACAAACAACTTGAAGTACTTTATTTTAAATTATAAATTATATAATGCTGCAGCTTCGATCTATATTACTACAGTATTTCCACTTTTATTTGAGACATTTCAGGAAAATACCTGGACGATTTTCAACTAAATTTTGGACAATTGTAGTTGTATATTGAGACAGAGCAAAAATGAAATCTAGACAAACTGAGAATAAAAATTCGTACAAACTGAGAATAATCTTCGGACAAATAAAGGGTTGTTTCGAAATGATAGTTGTTTAAATATAAGCATATATTTTTTTACAAATTGGGTTCATGCTCAAAATAATCAAAATTGAAAAAGATAAAAGTACTACAAGAGATAGTAATACTTTGCAATTATTTTCAGTACGGACAAAATAAATAATCATTTCTTCCTAGTCCTAAACAATTCTTTGGATAATCAATAAATATAGGGCATAACTGTATGTAGCTTTCAAACATTCGTATCATTATTTAATACAATTTGTCATTTTTATTTGCTAGTTTTGTTTATCTTACAGGTCAATATGGTGCAAATATCTAAAGAATTATAATATTGTATATTCTGTATCTCAGGATTGGATATCAATGCTTCTAAAGAAAACGATGCAAAGTTTATTTACAATATCGCCGTAACAAACACGGTTTCTTCTTCGGGAGTTTAGATTATTACAGGTAAGTTCATTTAAATTAACTCTTTGAAACTTCTCATCATCTTTAAATCTCATTCTCATTTCATTCCAATTTTATCCTAATTTTATTTGTTTTGTTTGAATTTAAAGTAGAAATACTGTATTATACGAATATCAGTGAGGTCTTCTTTTATCCTTTATCACTTTTGATCTGACTAAGGTAAATAAAGAATATCAAAGATGATACGTGCCCACTGGTTATTTTTTATCAAATTTACTATAAATAAAATTACATGTTTAATTGTATACGAATAAAACAACACAATGAAATGTTATCCGTAGAAACTCTAAAACCGGTTAGTTTTCTAGAGAAAAATTGTGTTAGCTGATTTCCTGCCTCATGAAAAAATTTGTAGAAATTATCGATTTTTTTTAGAATAGTAAAAATGTCCAAAAATGACATAGGGTTATTGATAAAGACTTTTATAATTTATTAGAACTTATTCTGAAACATTTCAAGCTACTTTTCGGTTTATAGTTCGCTAAGTCATTCTAACTCAAAAGCAGGTATTGATTGTAAAAAAAGGAGTATGAATGCAAATTTATTAAACAAAAATTAGACATATCTTGTAAAGGACCCTCAGTAAAACAGAGTGCTCTAATATTAAATTTAAGGCTGACGAAAAATCCTCAGAATTTAAATTTCTGCATTTTTTGCGTCTACTTGTTGTACTTCTGTTTCGTTATACGATCGTAAATTAATGTAAAATGATTATGGTATTAGGAAATGTATATCTTTATTAAACAATATATTAAGAGCTATACATAGTGTACCAAACATTCGGAGGGGGGAGGGAGGTATCAGTAATACTTGACATCGATTTCTTGCAAGTAAAAATAACAAGCTTTTCAAACATATTTCTGACAAATTCATTTAACACATTGATAAAGATAGGATTTTTGTCTACAGTTTCTTAAAGAATTGCACTTAGTTCAATACATTTATATTGCATATACACAAATAACTTGATGCTCTTCTGTGCTATTGTACACTAAAAAAAAGTGTGGCTGTTTGACATTTGATAGAATAGAGATCTCAAAATATTTGATTCATATATAACAAAATTCTTGATGAAGTAGAATATTTGTGCAATGTATTGCTAATACTACTGCACAACTTTATCTCTATATGAAACTTGGGATGCGTGTTTAAGAGAAGCAAGTATATGCTTGCAGTTGTATCATACTTTTATCACACTCTTGACACCCAAACCCGTATATAAAAGTTACCAAAATTCAGTACATCCATTCGTATCTATTTATACAAATATTAGAATGCTTGATTTTTTAAGATTTTTGGTTGAGGATATAACTGAGAAAAACTAAGAGATTTTTTTTACATAATTCATAAATTCATGAAATATCAGTTCCAGCATCTGTAATTTTTTTGATACCATCCAGGGTAACTTATTAAGTATATTAGTTTATCGATAAAAAAAAATAATGCAATATTAATACAATCAAAGAGAGAAATATATTCAAAATGTATTTTCAGGGAGAGGGGTTAGGGATTGATAGCTTTAAGATAGTAAATATTAGTCCGATCATGCGCAGTAGAACCAAAACTTAACCAACATTAAACTATCAAAGTATACTTAAAAAGTTAAGGCATAAAGTAAAGTACATGGCTTGCAGTGTAAGGTATAAATATATGTATATAAAATATGAATTTACTTGTCTATTCATTAACTTGAGTCATGATTATCACCGAAACCAATTGAAAAGGTCTTGATACTTTTACAACATATACTTTACCTTAAAATATCCTTTAAACCTAACGCTAAGTTCTCACAATATTCATCAAGTGTGGAACAAGAAAAGTTGTTATTTTGACCAGCATTATACATTGAGCCAGCAGCTAATGTTGTAATTTAGAGATAAACTTTTAATAAAGGACCAAAACTACTGATATCAGTGTATATCAATGCCTCAAATGAAGTTGATGGCATGTTAATCATCACGATATGTGGTACACTACCGGTAAATATACATCGAATCAAACTGACATGTTTCAATAGACGCATATTAAGAGATATTTTAGTCAAACTTTGCTCGTCAACTTGGCATTGCTGCATGGTAAATCTTTTGACTGAATTGATTTTAGTTTTACAGGAATTAGAGGAATAATAATCTATCAATAAACAATCAGCCATGTCAGTTGATCTCAATAATGGACAACGATGTAAAATGAAATCTAAAACGAAAGAACCATTGGTGTCAAAGTCTTGCATCATGTTTTGGCTAATATTATTCATAATTAAGTGTCAAATACGTTTTTCACATGTAATAAGTATAGATGTATGTGGTAAGCCATTATTTGCTTGTTCTCTAATCAATACTTTATCGTGTTTCTTTGCTCTTTCGAAAACAGTTGTAACCTTGTTTGTATCCCAGCATGAATGATGATTTAAATCAAAATCAAAGTGCAACATTGGGTTATCTGCACTAATGAACGAATAATGTTCAACCTTGTATTTGATTTCAGTAGCACCATTAAAATCCACCATATTTAGTAAATTGGAAAAAAAATCAACAGAATTTGGCATGCATAGATTATGAAATTTTGCTGTTTTCATTTGGAAAATATACCTTAAAAATTCCATCATAATTCGGGGGGAAAAGTCAAATCCTCTCGACTTGATGTCTGCTACAAGTTAATAATTTTGATCATTGGTATTGATTTCCAAGTATTCAGGCTGGAGAATTTGAACATAATATATTTGAAAGGTGTATCAGACATTAAAAAAAAAGTTTCTCATAAAGGAACGAATGTTGGGACTGGGCTGGATTTGCTGTAGATCAAATTTTGTATATATAGCATCACCCAAATCGCTAAACATGCCTTCACTTGCTATTCTTTTTAAAGAATAAGTAGTAAAACTGAATGAATCTAACTGAGGGTATTTTTGAACGATATCGTCAAACTCAAAAATGTAGCTATATATCCATATGCTTAATGAAAGATAAGCTCTTCAAGCGAGTAAATTTATCTAGTTGGTTGGCCATTTTACCCATATAAACTTCTTGAAAGATATTGTCAAAATAGCAATTTCTATTGGTGGCATCACCGATTGTAAGTCGAGTCAAATTTTCACGCATAACCATCACGCATTGTACATAGACTTTAAATACAGCCCATCCTTTAGATACAGGAATATTCTACAAATGTTGAAAATGACTCTTTCGATAGACCGGAAATAAGTTTTTAAAAAAATCCTTATTTGTATCACCTGTATTAAAGTATCTAACTTGGTTAGAACACTATTCAGCTAGGCGTGAGAGAATCTTGAATCTATCAGGAGAGGCGGTATAAAATTAGAGTAAAAACACATGACTAAGGTCAATAGATTCTGCAAATTGCCCTAGTTCATGAAACGAAGTAATGGTTTCAATGCATTTTTCGGCTTGTGTTTGATATTTAAGCAAACTGTTTTTATGAAAATAATTTCGAGCTGGTCTGTACCATAATTTGCAAGTTATTTGGCATTGGAAAAAGTCATTTTTGGGTAAATGACTAAATATAATGTGTAAAATTTCAATAGGTAAAATACACATTTTTATTTTTGTAGGTTGCAAAAAAAAAGTTATCAGATCTTTTTCTTTTTATTGAAGAAGATAAAATGGAAGGGCTAAGGTAGTAAAAAATCCCTATCAGATCTAAAATCTTCCACAATTTTTAATGTTTATTGTTTTTTTGTATAGCCCCTTGCTTCTCTTTTAATTGATGATTCTAATACATATTCAATAATTAGAAAAGACGATCTAGTTTCTCATAAATATTCTCATGAGTCAATTATTTTCAACAATCATTTACTTATAGCCACATTTAAAATAATTTACTGCATTTGTTCATCGTACATAGATAACAGTATGGCTTTTTAAAATTGTGAGACCAGATGCAGTCAAACCTCAATATAAGGTCCCTCAATATAAAAGAAACCTCGATATAAAGGAGGTTTTTGTATCCACCGAAGGCTGGTGGACAAATCTTACAGCTTAAAATCCCTTATTTTGAATTTATTTTTAAGGGAACTTTTTCTTTTTTCACATGTCCCTTATTTTATTGAGATATTATTGGTCCCAAATTTAAAAAAGAACAGTTTTAGGTACAAATCTTTTTGCTAAATGTAAATGCTGAAAATGTTTTCTAATATTTTGAAAAAAACCCATTTGATGTAATTTGGTTGTATCTGCATTTTATTATGGGGTTTTTTATATCGTAAGTAATGTCGGTTTTTTGCCTATTATTTATGTTAAATATCAACTCAATTCCATATTGAATCTGACATCCAAATGGAATTGAAATAGTATAAATACTTTTAGAAACCAGGACCTGATGGCTCCTGGCTTCCTTTTTAACTTAATAATAAAGACCTTACGTTCTCCGTGATATAATCACTTGTAGTCTTCTTTATTTTACTGTATTGGAAATAATCGTTATTTACTTATAACTCTCAAGTAGAAATCTACCATATCTTTAAGTATTTTGAAATCTTCATTATTTGTAGCAACAAAGTTTGAAGTAACATAATAATCTAAACTTGCTAGGATTTTTTTTTCATTTACATGAATAACATCGTTTGTTTCTTCCATATCGTCAATTTTATCATTACCATCATGGATTAAGGATGTGGTGTGATTATCCAAGATGCCTTCATTCCTTTCTTAAAATTGAAGTTGATCTGTGTTTTAAATTTGATTTAATAAAAAGGAGGTCCTCGATATAAGGGGCTTTTTAAAAGAAACCACGGGTGCCCTTAAATTGAGGTTCCACTGTAGTACGATTAAGTTGCGTAAATCTATATCAAAAATACAATGTAATGGTATGTCAAAAGTGGATTTGTTAAACTTTACATTGATTAACTTTTCTGTCAATATCTGAGATACTCTCATATGAGCGCATCGATGACCTTATGAGCCTATTGGCCATCTCATTTGAGCACATCCATGTGCTCTGAGAACATACAGGACGTCAGAGTGTGTATGTGAGAATACTTTTTGCAACGTTCCCCTAAAGATTGCACCAGAAAACCCCCTCAAAGAACAAATTTACTATATACCAGGCTCAAATTACGGGACCTGAACTATCAAACTCCGTTTTATGCGGAATGTACCTTAAAATACTCAAAAAAAATTACATCAAAATTTATTTTTTAGTTGATAACTCCTGCAATTTTGAAGTAACCTCAAAGAGCAATATTTTAAAACAGAAGATATATAAAAAAGGAGATAATTTTAGCAAAAATTCCAATTAAGCTCATACACTATTTATGAAGCTATTTCCATTAAAAGCATACAAAAACGCAGCTTTGATGGACTATAAATCGAGATAGCAACCGTTTAAGCATATACTTTATAAGCCAAAAATAATTCTTCCATTTAGTTTTATCATATTTTATTATAAAATCTATTTCGAAAAATCATGAATTTTTCCCTTGTATACCCTCGTCCAAAATTTGACTTTTTCGAAGAAAGCTGATAACTCTATGAAAAATAGAGCTAGAGTGACAGATAATAACTTAAATAATAGGTATTTTTTTGCGTTATTTGTTTGTAACATTAACTTTAAAATTTAAGTATAAAAGTATTTTTGAAACCATTAAAAACTGGTTTTTATGTTTTTGCTTTTTTTACAAAATTTTTGGTGATAAACGTTTTTAATAGATATATCATTAGATACAAAATTAAATTTTATGTTGCGGTGACTTAATAGAGTTATTCGGGTTACTATACATTTTTGCTGTCAATTTTATATTTTAAAAATTTAGGATCGTTTTTATCCAATTTTTTCATCAACAGAAAATGTTGGGTTTAAACTGCCGCCACGCCTGACATGTATGAAAGTTCAAAGGAAATTCGCCGAAGTTATTATTTTTTTGCAATGCAACGGTTATGTAGGGTATGTTTAAATTACAAAATAAAGTGCTGTAGTTGCAAATGGAACAACTCATTATTATTGTAAATTGAAGCAGGATAGTAAAATAGTTTTATTCAATTCAAATACTTTAATTGAATTTACTAAAGCTTTTTGTACATTTATGGAGAATAAGGAATTACGTTTATTAAATTCAAGGAGAACAGATTTTTTGAACATCTTGTTATTTGTGATTTTTATCATTTTAATCATACAATATTATGTTGCATGGCAACGGTGAATTTCATTAAATTCACGCAATAACATTTTTTGCCTCTCACAAATATTAGACTAATTACAAATATACTACTATAATCCAAACTAAAATTAACATTTTCTCAAATTTTTAATGTGTATACGTATTATTATAATGAAACATGCTTTGCCATGTCTTTTTATAAACGGAATTGCTTTCATATATATAACAGCGGCAAACACTTTACAACAACTGACATGTTACGCAATTTAATTTTAATAGTTAGACTATTATATTAATAGGTAATGCAGTAAATAACGAAGTTGTTTACTAAAATAAAAAAAATAAAAATAAAAGCGATAGAAGTACAATTACAATCAGCTAAAGTTTTATTACAAAAGATTTCTGAAGATTAAATATAATTGAAAAAGTATGAGGGTATTTATAGTGATTTAGAGAACTTGTATACCATCAGACTTGAATGGAGTAATCT